>CM022297.1:33735287-33802320 GCA_011799875.1 Thinopyrum elongatum | reverse complement strand
TGACCTTTCTCTCGGACTGTTTGTCTAGAATTTCGCAGATAGATAACCCTTAAGCGTGTGACCCTATAGGTTCGGTGAAGTATAGACATGACCGGAACACTTCCGACAATGATCAGCATCGGAGCCGTGGACACCATATTGACCCCTATACCCACACGAATAAATATTCGAGTGAACCTCCAGTTGCCATGTGCTATTCCTGTTGTTTCGCGATATGTTACAAATACCCGAGGTGAGACTGATGGCATCCCGGGTCACAACTTGTCCACTATGCCAGTTACCTCATTACCGGTATTGTTCTTTTCTCGTTACCGTGTTCCTGGCATCCCGTGATCAAATCACAATGTCTGGCCAGACGATGATGGATACCGTCACACCGAGAGGGCCCAGAGATATATCTCTCCATCGCCGGAGGAGCAAATCCCAATCTTGAGCTCATAGTTACTTGACATACTTTTCCATGAACCCGTAAGCCGCCGTAATAGCCACCCATTTACGGATGCGTTAACAAACCCCAAAGTTCATGCAACAAGCAAGTCGAAGAAACTCGATACTCTCATGGTCTAAGGAATCATGCAAACATAACCATCTATGTGTTATTAACCATACTTGGTGACGAATGTATCTCATAGCATAACATCAATTCGGGTTGATTCAACACAATTGTTCTTCTGACTTGTACCCTCAAAGTTGCTGGCATAGACATGCCCATGATCAGGAAACAGAACCATCATGCAACACTTGAGCCAGCATAGAGGCTTGAATAGGAATACATTTTATCGTTTTATCCCACCACATGCACATGAGTTTCCCTCCAAGCCTCATTTTATTTGCAGACTGAGAATCATTGCAGTTATAGCATGGAACATAAACATAATTATGAACAGGGAGAAATCAATAATATTTATTATTGCCTCTAGGGCATATCTCCTACACCAACCGGACTAAAGGTCTAATCTTTGGTCCCGGTTGGAGACACCAACGGGACTAAAGGGCATCGCACCCTTTAGTTCCGGTTGGTGTCTCCAACCGGGACTAAAGGTCCCATTTGAACCGGGACTAATGCCAGCCGGGCACTAGCCGCTCGAACCGGGACTAATGTCACATTAGTCCCGGTTCGTAATGCAACCGAGATTAATGTGTAGATCGAGCTTGGACCAAAGCCTTGTTTTCTACTAGTGATTAACAGAGTGGCAATCAGGGTTTTTGGAGGCGAAACCCTAATTCTAAGTAACTAGCAGTCACTACTCTCAAATAAACACCAGAGTGAAAAGAAAAGCCAAGAAACCAGAAAAAAGATAGAAGCCATCTTTGAAAAAGAATTTTCCATGACTGAAAAACAGGGTTTTACAGATCAAAACCTTCCCGAAATTGACAAGAAGTTAGTGCGTTGGATTTCAGTACTGTTTTGGTCCATGTGGAAATATAGAATGATGTGATTTTTCACAGAAAGAAAAATTGGGATCCTATGATAATTGTGAAACTCAAGCTGGCATGGTTAATCGTTACTTGTGTCCTCGTGGGTAATTGCTCATTAGGGACGGGAATGTGCCATCTTGAATGCCATGGGGAAGCTGGTGGGTCAAGTACCTATTCAGCGTGCAAGAGGGAATGGGGATGGGATAGCATTACTTGTTATCCAGGCGGAGCCAGGATTCGGTTGTGTTGGGGGGGGGGGGGGGCAAGCGAAGTAGATTGAAAAAAAACAGTGCAAAAGATAATTATAAAGAACAAGGTTGAGAACTGCACATTAGGCTCATTAACAATTTCAGTATGTCGAGAATTCAAAGAAACCAACTTAGAAAACGATTAATTAATGGTGTTTGGCATTATATTCTATTCATAGTTGATGAATTTCAATTTTTTAAGTAACTGGTTTAGAAAAAAAATTAATCTTAATGGTGTTGGCAGCACCTTTTCTATTCATAGTTGAGGAATTTCAATGTCAAATTAGCTATACTGTATATAGTCGACATAGGAAAATTTGCATCACAAATAGGAACTCGTAAGAGAATTTGCATCACGATAATTTTTAGGATAGTACAAGATACAATTTTTTTATAGCATCTCAAATCACAAAAAAGGCAAATAAAATCTAATGTACAATTTTAACATACAAGATATTAATTCTTGATAGCATCTAAAAACACAAATAAAATCTGATGTATACTTTCAACACTAATAACCAAAAAAGGCTTTCGCCCCGCTTATATATAAAGCAACGCCACAAGCAACATAAGACCAGTACAAGGTAGCAACCAAGTACACGCCACAAAACAGGCAACACACACACACACAAAGAGGTTCACAAATGGGGGGTTCTGCTGAGGGCACCAGCTCAACAGCCCTAAGAAAACAAAAGCGAAACACACCACACAGAGAATTGAGAGAGATAAGTAGTGTTAACAGCTAGTTCGTTAGTTGAAGCAATGAAGTAGGTTGTGTCCAGACGTACGACGAACCAGATCTGAGGGGCGGAGCAGAGAGATCAGAGGCAGATGGCACATGAGACACGACGCGGCAAGAGCACACGGCGGCGGCGGCGCGCTAATCTGACCCACGTAGACCTAATCATGCATGAGAGAAAGAAGATACACTACTGCAGGAGATAAGATCGGGCTTTTATTATGGGCTTTTTATCCTTCTTAAGTGGAGGGGGGGCAAATATGCCTGTACGTGTGATTTATGTCTCGTCGTAGGAATGATGTGATTTTTGACAGAAGAAAAATTGGATCCTATGATACTTGAAACTCAAGCTGGCAATGGTTAATCGTTACTTGTGTCCTCGTGGGTAATTGTTCAATTAGGACGGGAATGTGCCATCTTGAATGACATGGGGAAGCTGGTGGGTCAAGTACCTTATCCAGCGTGCAAGATGGGAATGGGGATGTGATGCATTACTTGTTATCCAGAGGCGGAGCCAGGATTTGGGGGGGGGGGGGGGGGGGGGGGGGGGGGCAGGCGAAGTAGATTGAAAAAAATCCAGTGCAAAAATAATTAAAAACAAGTTGAATGCAATAGCAACAATTTCAGTATGTCGAGAATTCAAAGAAACCAACTTAGAAAACGAATATAATTAATGGTGTTGGCATCATATTTTCTCTTCATAGTTGATGAATTTCAATTTTAATTAACGGCTTAGAAAACAAATTAATCTTAATGGTGTTTGGCAGCACCTTTTCTATTCATAGTTGAGGAATTCAATGTCAGAAATGCTATACTGTATATAGTCGACATAGGAAAAATTTGCATCACAAATAGGAACTCGTACAAGAGAATTGCATCACGATAATTTTTAGGATATGTACAAGATACAAATTTTTTTATAGCATCTCAAATCACAAAAAAGGCAAATAAAATCTAATGTACAATTTTAACATACAAGGTATTAATTCTTGATAGCATCTAAAAAAACAAATAAAATCTGATGTATCTTTCAACACTAATAACCAAAAAAGGCTTTCGCCCGCTTTATATATAAAGCAACCGCCACAAGCAACATAAGACCAGTACAAAGGTAGCAACCAAGTACACAGCACAAAAACAGGCAACACACACAAACACACACACACACCACAAGAGGTTCACAAAGGGGGTTTCTGCTGAGGGCACCAGCACAACAAGCCCTAAGAAAACAAAAGCGAAACACACCACACGAGATTGAGAGAGATAAGTATAGTGTTAACATGCTAGTTCGTTAGTTGAAGCAATGAAGTAGTGTTGTGTCGCAGCCGTACGACGAATCAGATATGAGGGGCGGAGCAGAGAGATCAGAGGCAGATGGGCACATGAGACACGACGGCGGCAAGAGCACATGCGGCGGCGGCGCGCTAATCTGACCCACGTAGACCTAATCATGCACGAGAGAAAGAAGAACACTACTGTAGGAGATAAGATCGGGCTTTTATTATGGGCTTTTTTATCCTCTTAAGTGGCGAGGTGGGGGGGGGGCAACTATGCCTGTACGTGTGATTTATGTCTCGTGAGGAATGAAGTGGTTTTTGACAGGAGAAAAAATTAGGATCCTATGATACTTGTGAAACTCAAGCTGGCAATGGTTAATCGTTTCTGTGTCTCGTGGGTAATTGCTCAATTAGGGGACGGGAATGTGCCATCTTGATGACCATGGGGAAGCTGGTGGGTCAAGTGCCTTATCCAGCGTGCAAGATGGGATGGGATGGGATAGCATTACTTGTTATCCAGAGGCGGAGCCAGGATTTGTTAGGGGGGGGGGGGGGGGGGTGCAAGCGAAGTAGATTGAAAAAAATCCAGTGCAAAAATAATTATAAAGAACAATTGTCAGCTCATGTCGAGAATTCAAAGAAACCAACTTAGAAAACGAATTAATTTAATGGTGTTTGGCATCATATTTTCTCTTCATAGTTGATGAATTTCAATTTTTTATGAATTGGTTAGAAAACAAATTATCTTAATGGTGTTTGGCAGCACCTTTTCTATTCATAGTTGAGGAATTTCAATGTCAAAATTAGCTATACGTATATAGTCGACATAGGAAAATTTGCATCACAAATGGACTCGTACAAGAGATTTGCATCACGATAATTTTTAGGATATGTACAAGATACAAATTTTTTTATAGCATCTCAAATCACAAAAAAGGCAAATAAAATCTAATGTACAATTTTAACATACAAGGTATTAATCTTGATAGCATCTAAAAAACAAATAAAATCTGATGTATACTTTCAACCTAATAACCAAAAAAGGCTTTCGCCCCGCTTTATATATAAAGCAACGCCACAGCAACATAAGACCAGTACAAAGGTAGCAACCAAGTACAGCACAAAACAGCAACACACCCACAACACACACACACACACAAAGAGGTTCACAAATGGGGGTTTCTGCGGGGCACCAGCTCAACAAGCCCTAAGAAAACAAAAGCGAAACACACCACACAGAGAATTGAGAGAGATAAGTATAGTGTTAACATGCTAGTTCGTTAGTTGAAGCAATGAAGTAGGTTGTGTCGCAGCCGTACGACGAATCAGATCATGAGGGGCGGAGCAGAGAGATCAGAGGCAGAGGGCACATGAGAACACGACGGCGGCAGAGCACATGGCGCGGCGGCGCCTAATCTGACCCACGTAGACTAATCATGCACGAGAGAAAGAAGATACACTACTGTAGGAGATAAGATCGGGCTTTTATTATGGGCTTTTTTATCCTTCTTAAGTGGCGAGGTGGGGGGGGGGGGGGGGCAACTATGCCTGTACGTGTGATTTATGTCTCGTCGTAGGAATGATGTGATTTTTGACAGGAAAAAGAATTAGGATCCTATGATACTTGTGAAACTCAAGCTGGCAATGGTTAATCGTTTCTTGTGTCCTCGTGGGTAATTGCTCAATTAGGGGACGGGAATGTGCCATCTTGAATGACCATGGGGAAGCTGGTGGGTCAAGTACCTTATCCAGCGTGCAAGATGGGAATGGGGATGGGATAGCATTACTTGTTATCCAGAGGCGGAGCCAGGATTTGGTTAGGGGGGGGGGGGGGGGGGGGGGTGCAAGCGAAGTAGATTGAAAAAAATCCAGTGCAAAAAATAATTATAAAGAACAATTTCAGTATGTCGAGAATTCAAAGAAACCAACTTAGAAAACGAATTAATTTAATGGTGTTTGGCATCATATTTTCTCTTCATAGTTGATGAATTTCAATTTTTATGTAACTGGCTTAGAAAACAAATTAATCTTAATGGTGTTTGGCAGCACCTTTTCTATTCATAGTTGAGGAATTTCAATGTCAGAAAATTAGCTATACTGTAATAGTCGACATAGGAAAATTTTGCATCACAAATAGGAACTCGTACAAGAGAATTTGCATCACGATAATTTTTAGGATATGTACAAGATACAAATTTTTTTATAGCATCTCAAATCACAAAAAAGGCAAATAAAATCTAATGTACAATTTTAACATACAAGGTATTAATTCTTGATAGCATCTAAAAAAACAAATAAATATGATGTATACTTTCAACGCTATAACCAAAAAAGGCTTTCGCCCCGCTTTATATATAAGCAACGCCACAAGCAACATAAGACCAGTACAAAGGTAGCAACCAAATACACAGCACAAACAGGCAACACAACACAACCACACACACACACCAAAAGAGGTTCACAAATGGGGGGTTCTGCTGAGGGCACCAGCTCAACAAGCCCTAAGAAAACAAAAGCGAAACACACCACGCAGAGAATTGAGAGAGATAAGTATAGTGTTAACGCTAGTTCGTTAGTTGAAGCAATGAAGTAGGTTGTGTCGCAGCCGTACGACGAATCAGATCATGAGGGGCGGAGCAGAGAGATCAGAGGCAGATGGGCACATGAGATACGACGGCGGCGGCGGCGGCACGCTAATCTGACCCACGTAGACCTAATCATGCACGAGAGAAAGCAGATACACTGCGCAGGAGATAAGATCGGGCTTTTATTATGGGTTTTTTATTCTTCTTAAGTGGCGAGGGGGGTGGGACTATCTTGTTTTTTACGTTTTCTGTTCGCTCCAATCACCCCCCCGCCCCCCCCCCCCCCCCCCCCCCCCCCCTTCTTCCCCCTCCTTTACCCATGAAGCTTACTGTTTCTCTATTAGTCATACATATTACTTCCTCTTTACACATCCAAATTCCCCATTCCGTTCCTTTTGGCCCAAAAATCCCTAAGAAATTCGTAACATATCCACATCATTTGGTTTATTATGCTGAAATACTTTTTTATATTGAAATGCTACTGAAGATTGTTGTTGATTTACGCGCATGGTTTCTTAATAAGAATGAAAAACGACACGATGGGGATGAGAAAAATTATACTCCCTCCACTTGTAGTGCGTCGCGCTTTCCGAGATCCAACTTGACCATAAATTTAACTTTTTTTTTTACATGATAAATTTAACCAATGTTACCGACTGCGACGGGAGCAAAAATTCGATTCGATCTCGTTGGTTAAATGTATGGTTAAATTTAAATTTCGGGAAGCGCGACCGCTACATTGTGGAAGGGATGAAGTCTCCTCGGACAGGTGCAGAGATGGGGACGAGCATGGGTTGGATGTCAGGGGACCCGTGTGGGGACACGATTTAACTCGCCACCCACCCACTGTCTAACCAATCATCGCTTGTCCACTGGATACCGCAGGAGCCAGCTGCAACAACAAGATGGCACATTCCCGTCCCCTAATTGAGCAATTACCCACGAGGACACAAGAAACGATTAACCATTGCCAGCTTGAGTTTCACAAGTATCATAGGATCCTAATTTTTCTTCCTGTCAAAAACCACATCATTCCTACGACGAGACATAAATCACACGTACAGGCATAGTTGCCCCCCCCCCCACCTCGCCACTTAAGAAGGATAAAAAAGCCCATAATAAAAGCCCGATCTTATCTCCTACAGTAGTGTATCTTCTTTCTCTCGTGCATGATTAGGTCTACGTGGGTCAGATTAGCGCGCCGCCGCCGCCATGTGCTCTTGCCGCCGTCGTGTCTCATGTGCCCATCTGCCTCTGATCTCTCTGCTCCGCCCCTCATGATCTGATTCGTCGTACGGCTGCGACACAACCTACTTCATTGCTTCAACTAACGAACTAGCATGTTAACACTATACTTATCTCTCTCAATTCTCTGTGTGGTGTGTTTCGCTTTTGTTTTCTTAGGGCTTGTTGTGCTGGTGCCCTCAGCAGAACCCCCCATTTGTGAACCTCTTTGTGTGTGTGTGTGTGTGTGTGTGTTGCCTGTTTTGTGCGTGTACTTGGTTGCTACCTTTGTACTGGTCTTATGTTGCTTGTGGCGGTTGCTTTATATATAAAGCGGGGCGAAAGCCTTTTTTGGTTATTAGTGTTGAAAGTATACATCAGATTTTATTTGTTTTTTTAGATGCTATCAAGAATTAATACCTTGTATGTTAAAATTGTACATTAGATTTTATTTGCCTTTTTTGTGATTTGAGATGCTATAAAAAAATTTGTATCTTGTACATATCCTAAAAATTATCGTGATGCAAATTCTCTTGTACGAGTTCCTATTTGTGATGCAAAATTTTCCTATGTCGACTATATACAGTATAGCTAATTTCTGACATTGAAATTCCTCAACTATGAATAGAAAAGGTGCTGCCAAACACCATTAAGATTAATTTGTTTTCTAAACCAGTTACTTAAAAAATTGAAATTCATCAACTATGAAGAGAAAATATGATGCCAAACACCATTAAATTAATTCGTTTTCTAAGTTGGTTTCTTTGAATTCTCGACCATATGGAAAGGTTTAATGAGCCTAATGTGCAAGTTCTCAACCTTGTTCTTTATAATTATCTTTTGCACTGGATTTTTTTCAATCTACTTCGCTGCCCCGCCCCGCCCCCCCCCCCCCCCCCCCCCCCCCCCCCCCCCCCCCCCCCCCCCCCCCCCCCCCCCCCCCCCCCCCCCAAATCCTGGCTCCGCCTCTGGATAACAAGTAATGCTATCACATCCCCATTCCCATCTTGCACGCTGGATAAGGTACTTGACCCACCAGCTTCCCCATGATCATTCAAGATGGCACATTCCCGTTCCCTAATTGAACAATTACCCACGAGGACACAAGTAACGATTAACCATTGCCAGCTTGAGTTTCATAAGTATCATAGGATCCCAATTTTTCTTTCTGTCAAAAATCACATCATTCCTACGACGAGACATAAATCACACGTACAGGCATATTTGCCCCCCCTCCACTTAAGAAGGATAAAAAAGCCCATAATAAAAGCCCGATCTTATCTCCTGCAGTAGTGTATCTTCTTTCTCTCATGCATGATTAGGTCTACGTGGGTCAGATTAGCGCGCCGCCGCCGCCGTGTGCTCTTGCCGCTGTCGTGTCTCATGTGCCCATCTGCCTCTGATCTCTCTGCTCCGCCCCTCATGATCTGGTTCGTCGTACGTCTGTGACACAACCTACTTCATTGCTTCAACTAACGAACTAGCATGTTAACACTATACTTATCTCTCTCAATTCTCTGTGTGGTGTGTTTCGCTTTTGTTTTCTTAGGGCTTGTTGAGCTGGTGCCCTCAGCAGAACCCCCCATTTGTGAACCTCTTTGTGTGTGTGTGTGTTGCCTGTTTTGTGCGTGTACTTGGTTGCTACCTTTGTACTGGTCTTATGTTGCTTGTGGCAGTTGCTTTATATATAAAGCGGGGCGAAAACCTTTTTTGGTTATTAGTGTTGAAAGTATACATCAGATTTTATTTGTGTTTTTAGATGCTATCAAGAATTAATATCTTGTATGTTAAAATTGTACATTAGATTTTATTTGCCTTTTTTGTGATTTGAGATGCTATAAAAAAATTTGTATCTTGTACATATCCTAAAAATTATCGTGATGCAAATTCTCCTGTACGAGTTCCTATTTGTGATGCAAAATTTTCCTATGTCGACTATATACAGTATAGCTAATTTCTGACATTGAAATTCCTCAACTATGAATAGAAAAGGTGCTGCCAACACCATTAAGATTAATTTTTTTTCTAAACCAGTTACTTAAAAAATTGAAATTCATCAACTATGAATAGAAAATATAATGCCAAACACCATTACATTAATTCGTTTTCTAAGTTGGTTTCTTTGAATTCTCGACATACTGAAATTGTTAATGAGCCTAATGTGCAAGTTCTCAACCTTGTTCTTTATAATTATCTTTTGCACTGGATTTTTTTCAATCTACTTCGCTTGCCCCCCCCCCCCCCCCCAACACAACCGAATCCTGGCTCCGCCTATGGATAACAAGTAATGCTATCCCATCCCCATTCCCATCTTGCACGCTGAATAAGGTACTTGACCCACCAGCTTCCCCATGGTCATTCAAGATGGCACATTCCCGTCCCCTAATTGAGCAATTACCCACGAGGACACAAGTAACGATTAACCATTGCCAGCTTGAGTTTCACAATTATCATAGGATCCCAATTTTTCTTTCTGTGAAAAATCACATCATTCCTATATTTCCACATGGACCAAAACAGTACTGAAATCCCAACAAGCACTAACTTCTTGTCAATTTTCGGGAAGGTTTTGATCTGTAAAACCCTGTTTTTTCAGTCATGGAAAATTCTTTTTTCAAAGATGGCTTCTATCTTTTTTCTGGTGTTCTTGGCTTTTCTTTTCACTCTGGTGTTTATTTGAGAGTAGTGACTTGCTAGTTACTTAGAATTAGGGTTTCGCCTCCAAAACCCTGATTGCCACTCTGTTAATCACTAGTAGAAAACAAGGCTTTGGTCCAAGCTCGATCTACACATTAATCTCGGTTGCATTACGAACCGGGACTAATGTGAGCATTAGTCCCGGTTCGAGCGGCTAGTGCCCGGGCTGGCATTAGTCCCGGTTCAAATGGGACCTTTAGTCCCGGTTGGAGACACCAACCGGAACTAAAGGGTGCGATGCCCTTTAGTCCCGGTTGGTGTCTCCAACCGGGACCAAAGATTAGACCTTTAGTCCCGGTTGGTGTAGGAGATATGCCCTAGAGGCAATAATAAATATTATTGATTATCTCCCTGTTCATAATTATGTTTATGTTCCATGCTATAACTGCAATGATTCTCGAGTCTGCAAATAAAATGAGGCTTGGAGGGAAACTCATGTGCATGTGTGGGATAATAAACGATAAAATGTATTCCTATTCAAGCCTCTATGACTGGCTCAAGTGTTGCATGATGGTTCTGTTTTCCTGATCATGGGCATGTCTATGCCAGCAACTTTGAGGGTACAATGTCAGAAGAACATTTGTGTTGAATCAACCCGAATTGATGTTATGCTATGAGATACATTCGTCACAAGTTAATGGTTAATAACACATAGATGGTTAATGTTTGCATGATTCCTTAGACCATGAGAGTATCGAGTTTCTTCATGCTTGCTTCATGAACTTTGGGGTTTGTTAAACGTCATCCGTAAATGGGTGGCTATTACGGCGGCTTACGGGTTCATGGAAAAGTATGTCAAGTAACTTGATAGCTCAAGATTGGGATTTGCTCCTCCGGCGATGGAGAGATATCTCTGGGCCCTCTCGGTGTGACGGTATCCATCATCGTCTGGCCAGACACTTTGTGATTTGATCACGGGGATGCCGGAACACGGTAACGAGAAAAGAGAACAATACCGGTAATGAGGTAACTGGCATAGTGGACAAGTTGTTGACCCACGGGGATGCCATCATGTCTCACCTCGGGTATTTGTAACATATCGCGAAACAACAGGAATAGCACATGGCAACTGGAGGTTCACTCGAATATTTATTCGTGTGGGTATAGGGGTCAATATGGTTGTCCACGGCTCCGATGCTGATCATTGATCGGAAGGTGTTCCGGTCATGTCTATACTTCACCGAACCTATAGGGTCACACGCTTAAGGGTTATCTATCTGCTGAATTCTAGACAAACAGTCCGAGAGAAAGTCAACGGAAAAGTTCCGGAGAGAACACCGAAAAAGTTTTGGTAAAACCGAAAAGTTGTTTCGGATAAAACCATTGATCCAAAAAGGTTTCGGCAAGCACCGGGAATGTTTTGGAGCTTGCCAGATTGGTCTGGTAATTTCTGGATTTTTTCCGGATATTAAACCGAAAAAAAAGTTTCGGAGCTGCTGGAGTTGTTTACCGGGTAAACAAAGATGGTTTTAAATTAAACCACCATACTGAAAATGTTCCAGAGCGTGTCCAGATAATTTTAGAGGGTGTCGGAAATGTTCTGGGACCTTCCGGAATTTTTCAGAAGTAATAGTCGCGGAAAACATCTTGTCCCAGCGTGAGGGGACAAGATCCCACGTAACGTGGGGGCTGTTTTGGGCTGTTTTTGGGGGCGCCCCCTTTAGGGGACAGCCCCCTTGTGGCTGGACAAAGTGTTGGGGGGCAGCCCCCACAAATGGTGGAGAGTGTTGGGAGGAAGGTGCAGCCCCATGGGGGAACACCATGGACAAGGGAACATGTTTTCTCCATGTTTGGTGGGAACATGTTTTCCTTGTTTGGTGGGTGCATGTTTTGTGGCCTGAATTTCAGCACCCCGCCTCACCCCTTCCAGCACTATATAAGGAGGTGGAGAGGAGCTCTCCATCACCACTCCAACTCTCTCACAAATGGCATGCATGATCTGCCTTTCTTCTCTCCCTCCCACGAAATAGTTTCGTAGTGCCGAAAGGCTGTCTGGGTTCCGATGGGAACTAGTTCTGGACGGCGAAGCCCTGCCGGATAGATGACACCGTATGTGTGCAACTTTGTAGGGAGGTCGTAGTTTCGATCTTAGTGCCCGTGGGGCTGTTCGTGAGTGCCTCCCGGAGGGCTGTCCAAGTGACGGTCCGAGTTCTGTGAGTCCCCCCGAAGGGCTGTCTGCGACACCGTCCGGGGGACTGTCCGACCGCCTCCCGGAGGGCTGTCCGGGTGGCGGATGAGGGTATACATCCTCGCGGTTGGGAGGTTGTAAATCCTAGATGCGGGGATCTGCACCGCCGATCGTCATCGACTCTACTTTCCGCTACGCTACGAGTCGGTAACGAAAAGATCAAACCTTGTATGCAGTCTCCATAGTGGTCCTGGGCTGGTGCGTAGGTCGGAATATTTTTGTTTTCTGCTGCGTTACCCTACAGTGGCATCATGAGCCGTGCTATGCATAGATGCAGGTTGCGATCTAGAATACATGGAGATGTATGGGTGTTGCACAATATAATTAAGTAGTAGATGAGATCTATTACTGAAAATTATTTGTGCGGGTAGCAGATGAAATCTGTTACCTGATGTTCTTGTTGCTTCCCTGGAATTTGCATATTTCTGATCTTGATAACAGCATGGTGGAGTTTCAATGTTCTGGCAATCCGCGATCCTGATTGATCAACGAAGTGCTAACAGTTCATTGAATTCCACCGTAGTTAAAAAGAAAGATGAAATTTCGCAGACGAAAGGGCAATGCTGATATGATCTGCACGGGGGTCTGCGTATGACGAAGTTCAGTATGGGGCTCGAGATTTTGTTATCTCGTGTTTCATACACCCCGGAATGTTAATCTAGCGACTTGGATAATCATGCTTGATGATGGACGTTGGTAGCTTCGGTTTGTTTCGAAACCTTAGAAGCCACGTAAAACAAGTTTTTGCTGAACCGATTTGAGGCATCTAACTTGGTTTTGCAGGAGGGTTTGCATGTGCATATGATGTGGTATAGCAGTGCTCATAATAATTTGATTATGTATGAGATGACTATATGATGTAAATTAATTAACATGACCTGTGTGTCATGATTTGGCATGATGGCTGGAGCCATATGATTGCACTTTAAATGACCTGCGTGTCAACCTTGTTGTAATGCATTATTTTATTAGCTATAGAGATAGAAATATTATCTGGTGCATCAAAAAGGTGGTGGAAATCTTCGTGAAGGTGAACATCGACGCGAATGCCGAAGATGAAGAAATACAAGACTTCTCCATCAGAAAGGGCTATACCATATCATGCTATTATGAATTTCCTGAGTTGTTTATCCCTTATGTTG
Organism: Thinopyrum elongatum; assembly: GCA_011799875.1. Taxonomy (NCBI): domain Eukaryota; kingdom Viridiplantae; phylum Streptophyta; class Magnoliopsida; order Poales; family Poaceae; genus Thinopyrum; species Thinopyrum elongatum. The sequence continues at coordinate 33,788,801 of CM022297.1, read as the reverse complement.
CACCCTTCTTGATTGCGCGGTAGTCGCTTTTATTAGGGTGATCTCTCACAAAAATATCAAGTAGTTAGTGTTCTCCCAAGTGTAGCACCGTCACGGCACCTAACTTTTCGGGGTATCACATGGATGCATGGGTACGAACGATTAGGGAAGTGTGAGGTGGGTGAGTTGAGACCTCGCAGCGTGATCACTTGGTTGTCTTGACGTTCAGGCATGAAAGTCATGACCTCGGAACACACGCATCGAAAGATGAACAAGAGTCACATAGAGATGTGATTGGCAAGTTGGCCTACCGATTGCAATTCTCGTCACTTGAGATGGATGCATCCTTGGCGTTGAATTTGTAATATGGATCTTGAATCACTCACAATCAATTTTGAGAGATATTGATTTGAGTGGGAGCGCACTTTTGAATTGACTTGTTTAATTCTCAGTGCAATTAATTATGAACACTGTCTAAGTGTGGTTTGCATAATAGTTGTAGAATAATGGCTCGCGTTTCCACCTTCCCTATTAAAATTGAATAGCTGTTAAATATCTGGTTAAAACTTTATGGTTGGTAACGTAATGTGAGGATTGTCCTCAAGAGTGCCGAGAAGGACTTTGTCCTATCGCATACTTTCGGTATTCTCTCGCTTATGCTATGGATCATGTGACTCTCGTCCTTCGATCCAAAAGCTAGAATTCCGTTTCAGTCAAGTGCAATATGTTTGCTTCCATGAGACCCGAACTTCGAAAGTTTGGATAGTTAAGTGATATTCATGGAATCTGAAAATCATTTTCAGGGACAAACAAAGGCTAAAAGATATGAGATATCCAAAGCAATGTTTGTTTGCAAACTATTAGTAAAGGAGTTTACTATGCATCAGACTGATAAGAGAGGGATCCAGAAGAACGCCTGTCATATGATGAAAGGTGAATAAAACAACAACTTAAAGAGAATGGAAGTGTCCGAAGGGTGTTAGGGAAACTTTCACGCCTAGGAAGTCCGGGGCTAACGCCACTCTTAAGTTGAGTGCTTCTTCTGAGAGTAGGAGAAATACTAAAAGTTAAACTGTTAGAAGTATAAAGGCAAAAAAAGAGAAGACTGGAATATCCAGCTCATGTATGAATGTCATACAAGTTTTTGATGTATAGAAGGCTGGTCAAAGATATAGTTCTTGGGAATTATGGTTAAATTGTTAATCACTGATTCTTGGGTATTGTGAGTTAATCACAAAGATACCCGCTCGATTGCATTCTGTTGCAACTCGATGTAAGAACTACTATGGCCTAAAAGACTAGCCAAAAATGAGGTTGAGATACACACATGGAACATAGTAAATGTTACTATACCTTCCATCGGTGTATTACCGTCTGTGTTTACTTTCATAATTCATTTAGAGTTTCACAAACTCTAGCCCATTGCATAAGGTATCTTGCAAGAAGGTTGTTCATAAGAGAATTTTTTATGTTCGATGTTATGAATAACATAAGGGCCATACTTTCATTATGAATGAGATGTATGTTATGAATATTGATAATAATACATTACCTCTGGGTTTACTTTCATAATTCATTTTAGAGTTTCATACACTCTAGCCCATTGCACAATGTTTGTTGCAAAAGAGTTGCTCATAAAAACAACAATTGTTGTTCAGTATTATGAATAACATGAAGGGCCATGCTTCCATCCAAGATGGGATGTATGTTATGAATATTGATGGTAATATGATACATCCATAACATTGACGCTAAATGTCACAAGACTAAAAGGAATACCACACAAGTGTGGCACTGCATTTGGTCACATTGGAGAAACCCGCATAAAAAAATCCATTATGATGGATTTTGAAGTCGTTTGATTTTGAATCATCTGACACTTGCAACTTTCCTCCGAAAAGTGAAGTGACTGAAATACCGTTCACAGGCCATAAGGAACGAGCAACAAACTTATTGGTGATTATACATTTTGATATGTGCAGTTCAATAAATGTTGTTGCATGTAGTGGATTTATCTATCTTCATAAATGACTCAAGTAGGTATATGGATATTTACTTGATGAGACGTAAGTCTAGATCTTTTGAAATCATTCGAAAGGTTTTAAAAAATGAAGTAGAAGTTATTGTAACAAGAAAATTCTGTTTCTACAATTCGATTGCAGAAAGGAATATTTGAGTTACAAGTTTAGCGAATGTCTGATGAGTTGTGAAAAGAGTTTCATAACTTACACCTCCCGGAACACCACTGTGAGTGGAAAGTCCGTGAAGATGTAATCGAACCATTTATGACATGGTAAGATCAAAGATGACATAAATAAATTTGCCATTATCCCTTTTAAAGTGATGCTTTAGAGACTGCGGCTTTTTCACTGAAAAGAGCTCCATCGGGTCTGTTGAAATGACGCCATGGTATGGTACGCCCAACCATGTTATATCTTTTCTTAACATTTGGAATATGGGGCTTGTGTAAAAGGTTACAAACCTATTCCAAATCAGACAAGTGCTACTTTGTAGGTTATCCCAAGTCATTGGGTATTCCTCCCTCACTATACCAAGGCAAATAGGTTTGCCACAAGGAACGATATGATTTTTGAAGAAAATGGTTCTTTCAAAAAGGTGAGTGGGTGAATAGTGCAACTCGACAAGATAAACAGTATCTTCGTCATCAGATCAAAGGAAAGAGACCTTGGAAGAAATTCCAGGGTTTCCCACTACGACTGATATGGAAGTCTCTACAATAAAATGTATGGACTTCGTTCGAACTTGCAGCTGAACCTCGTATGCAAGGCTCGTGCAAACCTCTCAGGTGCGCAGACGAGATATTGTTGTTAGACAACAGTATACCTACGATACACAAGGAAGCGTTGATGGGCCCTGACTCCGGAATTGGCTAAATGCCAATACAATCTGAGATAGTTTCCATATAAATGTTTCAAGATTAAAATCTTGATACACCTTTCGGAAGACTTAGAGTCTAACGAATTTTATGGAACTAAAAACTGATACGGATAAAAATGTTTTATCCATAAAGCTCGACTTGTTGCAATATACAAGTTCAAGGAGTTGACTACGATGAGGTTGTTTCACCGTAGCGATGCTTAAAGTCGGTTCGGGTTGGACTAGCAATTAATACATATTTCATATCATGAGATATGAAACAAAGGATGACAAAAGGATTTCCATCTGATGGAAATGAAACCAAGGACTCGCATGTGTTATAGTCCAAGGTATTTTGTCAGTCCAAAGGATGCTAGTAAGTATGCAAACTTCAGAGTTCCTGCAATGGACAGAAGAGAGCAAAATGGAGTTGGAATCTTCGTGTTTTGATGAAATGGTCAAAGGGGTTTGGCTTCATCAATGGGTAACGAAGATGCTTGTAATTCAAGAAAGTAAGTGGGAGCATAATAATATTTCTAAAAACATTGTGTGCTTGACACATTGTTAATTGGAAATAAATTTCTTGACACGAATTAGGACTTCATTTGAAAATAGTTTTCCGATGAAGTGCTTGGGCTAAATAGCCTTGATATTAGGCATGATGATCTATGGAGATAGATTTACCTGATGGGGCTGAGCAAAGATACATATTGACAAAATACTAAAACCTTTTAGCATTAAAAACGTCAAGGAGTGATTCTTGCCGAAGTCACATGGAAAGAGTTTTTGCAAGACTTGGTGTCACAAAAACACTGATGAGCAAAATACATGATGGAGATTCCACACACCTTCATGTTTGGATTAATCATGTATTCCATGGTATGTAAAAACAACCAGAAATGTCCAATACTCCAAAGTTGTTGCGAGTATAGATATCAAAGTGATCAAAAGTACTGATCATGGAACAACAGTGAAAGATGTCATTAAGTACTAGAGTAGTACTCATGACATGTTTTCTCGCAAGCAGAGATTATGAAGTGCTCGTTGTAAGTAATTACATCGATACAGTCTTCATCCATGCTCCAAGCGATTTCGATTTAAGTTAAGGGTTTTGTGCAAATACACAATATGGTGGCACGGTAGTTGGAAATTGTTCCAAACAAGTTACTGTGGCGAATTCTATAACAGAGGCGAAGTATGTTGCCACTTTTACAGCGACAAAGAAGATGTTGAATCATATAGTTCATTCATGAACTTAGTATGGTTCCAAGATGGCTTTTGTCAATGGGACACTACTACAAGTAGTTGCTCCATAACTCAGTCTGAGGAATCCAGGTTCGACCTGTGATTCACATAAATGCAAAGCCAAGTCCACACAAAATATGAAATTTTGTGAAAGCGTGAAAACACGAGGATATGCAGAGATACACACGGAGCTAAAGTCGTCAGATCCGTTGGACATCAGGCTATAACACAAGCGAAGCATATTTACACCGGTGTGCCACAGGTGTGAAGTGCATTAGCATTAACTAGATTATTGACTCTAGTGCAAGTGGGAGTCTGTAGGAGATATGCCCTAGAGGCAATAATAAATGTTATTAATTATCTCCCTGTTCATAATTATGTTTATGTTCCATGCTATAACTGCAATGATTCTCGAGTCTGCAAATAAAATGAGGCTTGGAGGGAAACTCATGTGCACGTGTGGGATAATAAACGATAAAATGTATTCCTAGTCAAGCCTCTATGACTGGCTCAAGTGTTGCATGATGGTTCTGTTTTCCTGATCATGGGCATGTCTAAGCCAGCAACTTTGAGGGCACAAGGTCAGAAGAACATTTGTGTTGAATCGACCCAAATTGATGTTATGCTATGAGATACATTCGTCACAAGTTAATGGTTAATAACACATAGATGGTTAATGTTTGCATGATTCCTTAGACCATGAGAGTATCGAGTTTCTTCATGCTTGCTTCATGAACTTTGGGGTTTGTTAAACGTCATTCGTAAATGGGTGGCTATTACGGCGTCTTACGGGTTCATGGAAAAGTATGTCAAATAACTTGATAGCTCAAGATTGGGATTTGCTCCTCCGGCGATGGAGAGATATCTCTGGGCCCTCTCGGTGTTACGGTATCCATCATCGTCTGGCCAGACACTTTGTGATTTGATCACGGGGATGCCGGAACACGGTAACGAGAAAAGAGAACAATACCGGTAATGAGGTAACTGGCATAGTGGACAAGTTTTTGACCCACGGGGATGCCATCATGTCTCACCTCGGGTATTTGTAACATATCGCGAAGCAACAGGAATAGCACACGGCAATTGGAGGTTCACTCGAATATTTATTCGTGTGGGTATAGGGGTCAATATGGGTGTCCACGGCTCCGATGCTGATCATTGATCAGAAGGTGTTCCGGTCATGTCTATACTTTACCGAACCTATAGGGTCACACGCTTAAGGGTTATCTATCTACAGAATTCTAGACAAGGAGTCCGAGAGAAAGTCAACGGAAAAGTTCCGAAGAGAACACCGAAAAAGTTTTGGTAAAACCAAAAAGTTGTTTCGGATAAAACCATTGATCCAAAAAGGTTTCGGCAAGCACCGGGAATGTTTTGGAGCTTGCCAGATTGGTCTGGTAATTTCTGGAATTTTTCCGGAGATAAAACCGAAAAAAAAGTTTCGGAGCTGCCGGAGTTGTTTACCGGGTAAACAAAGATGGTTTTAAATTAAACCACCATACTGAAAATGTTCCAGAGCATGTCCAGATAATTTTAGAGGGTGTCGGAAATGTTCTGGGACCTTCCGGAATTTTTCAGAAGTAATAGTCGCGGAAAACATCTTGTCCCAGCGTGAGGGGACAAGATCCCACGTAACGTGGGGGCTGTTTTGGGCTGTTCTTGGGGGCGCCCCCTTTAGGGGACAGCCCCCTTGTGGCTGGACAAAGTGTTGGGGGGCCCCCCCCATGGTGGGGGGCAGCCCCAAAAATGGTGGAGAGTGTTGGGAGGAAGGTGGAGCCCCATGGGGGAACACCATGGACAAGGGAACATGTTTTCTCCATGTTTGGTGGGAACATGTTTTCCTTGTTTCGTGGGTGCATGTTTTGTGGGCTGAATTTCAGCCCCCGCCCCTCACCCCTTCCACCACTATATAAGGAGGTGGAGAGGATCTCTCCATCACCACTCCAACTCTCTCACAAATGGCATGCATGATCTGCCTTTCTTCTCTCCCTCCCACGAAATAGTTTCGTAGTGCCGAAAGGCTGTTTGGGTTCCGGTGGGAACTAGTTCTGGACGGCGAAGCCATGCCAGATAGATGATACCGTATGTGTGCAACTCTGTAGGGAGGTCGTAGTTTCGATCTTAGTGCCCGTGGGGCTGTTCGTGAGTGCCTCCTGGAGGGCTGTCCAAGTGACGGTCCGAGTTCTGTGAGTCCCCCCGAAGGGCTGTCCGCGACACCGTCCGGGGGACTGTCCGACCGCCTCCCGAAGGGCTGTCCGGGTGGCGGATGAGGGTATACATCCTCGCGGTTGGGAGGTTGTAAATCCTAGCTGCGGGGATCTGCACCGCCGATCGTCATTGACTCTACTTCCGCTGCGCTACGAGTCGGTAACGAAAAGATCAAACCTTGTATGCAGTCTCCATAGTGGTCCTGGGCTGGTGCGTAGGTCGGAATATTTTTGTTTTCTGCTGCGTTACCCTACAGTTGGAGCCACCAACCGGGACTAAAGGGGTTGAGGCTTTAGTCCCGGTTGGAGCCACCAACCGGGACTAAAGGGGTTCTGAAATTTGTTTTTTGTTTTTCCAGTTGTTTTTTGTTTTTAGTTTCTGTTTTAAATTGCTTATATCTTTTAGGATATTTGATGTTTTTGAGTGATTTTTTTCATTAGATTCAAAATTTTGTCTAGTTTCTGTTTGTGCCATTAGTTTTCAAATTTGAATGATTTAAATTTGAATTTGTTCAAATTTGCTTCAAACCCTAGATTGTGAATAATTTGAGTTTAAAAATATTTTTTAATTTAATTCTTTTTGCTCCTAGTCACATGTTAGATTGTTGTCACAGTAAGATTTATTTGGTTATTTTTAAAATAATTTAAATTAGGATTTTAATTAAAACAATATTGTTTTGCTTATATAGTTGTTTTAGTCCTTTAATTGTTCTTTTCACTTATTTTTAGTTAGTTCTTTCTGTAGATTTTAACATGTTGTAGTATGATTCTGTTAGACAACAGTAGATAAATTTTTATAATTAATTACTATTAATTTTGCTACTGTTTTGTATCAATAGTTGTTTAGCCTTTAATAATAGTTGATAGAATTAGTTTTGCTATATTAAAAAGTAATTCTTTTTGCCACTTTAATAGAACGTGACTCTGGCTTGGTTAACCTTAGTTGTGACTCTGGCTGGGATGGTGCTAGCAGATGTAGTCGACGGTAGGATTGGATGGACACCATCCCGGACTAAAGGGGTTCTGCAATTTTCAAACTCTACCCCCTATCGCCATTTCAGTTTTCAAAAAAAAAATGATAAACACTTCAAAAATTAAAATCCTTCGAGATGTAGTTATGTTACTACATCTACTAGTTAGGAAAATTAAAAAACATAAATTTCGACATGTCTTGCAAAAAAGTGTTATGAAAAAGTAAAACGGCTATAACTTTTGCATACGATGTCAAAAAAAAAAAATATATCAAAATGTTCAGCACGAAAAGCCGGTTCCGATTTCGACGGCCGTAGGCCATTTAGCAAATTTTTAGAATCCTCAAATTCTGAAAGGAAAAAAGTTATCCTCAATTTTTTTTTTGAAATTTTGGTTAAACTATGGTCGAACTACTTATTCAAGAAATATTAGTGTTACTAAATAATTATTGTTTTTTAGAATAATAGTTTCAAACTCAAACGGTAAAACGTGTGACTTCATGCTCAAGTTCAACTCCTAAGGGTTAATAGGATTGATAGCTTACTATTGTCAGGAAAAAAAAGTGCAGACTTGGAAACTAGGGGGAATAGAACTTGGAAGTTAAGCGTGCTTAGGCTGGAGTAGTGAGAGGATGGGTGACCGGCCGCGAAGTTAGACGATTTGGAATGATTGCTCCACACTTGAGCAGTGATGAGGGGTGATTAAAGATTAAATTGTCAAATAATTCAGAATTTTAAAAATCAGAAAAAAAAATTCAAAAAATTCCTTTCACCAACCGGGACTAAAGGTCCTCCAGCCCCGCTCCAGACAGCGGCCACGTGGAGCTCCTTTAGTCCCGGTTCGTAAACCAACCGGGACTAAAAGTAATGGGCATTAGTCCCGATCGTTTTGTCCCGGTTGTAGAACCGGGACTAAAGGCTCGTTTTCTACTAGTGAATCAAACCCTAAGGCTACCATTGAAGGAAATATGCCCTAGAGGCAATAATAAAGTTGTTATTTTATATTTCCTTATTCATGATAAAGGTTTATTATTCATGCTAGAATTGTATTGATCAGAAACTTAAATACATGTGTGAATACATAAACAAATACCGTGTTCCTAGTGAGCCTCTACTAGACTAGCTCGTTGATCAAAGGTGGTTAAGGTTTCCTAACCATAGACATGTGTTGTCATTTGATAACGGGATCACATCATTAGGAGAATGATGTGATGGACATGACCCATCCATTAGCTTAGCATAATGATCGTTCAGTTTTATTGCTACTGCTTTCTACATGTCAAATACATATTCCTTCAACTATGAGATTATGCAACTCCCGGATAACGGAGGAATGCCTTGTGTGCTATCAAACGTCACAACATAACCGGGTGATCATAAAGATACTCTACAGGTATCTCCGAAAGTGTTTGTTGAGTTGGCATAGATCGAGACTAGGATTTGTCACTCCGAGTATCGGAGAGGTATCTCTGGGCCCTCTCGGTAATACACATCATAAGCTTGCAAGCAAACGACTAAGGAGTTAGTCACGAGGTGATGTATTACGGAACGAGTAAAGAGACTTGCCGGTAACGAGATTGAACTAGGTATGAAGATACCGATGATTGAATCTCGGGCAAGTAACATACCGATGGACAAAGGGAATTACGTATGTTGTCATTACGGTTCGACCGATAAAGATCTTCGTAGAATATGTAGGAGCCAATATGGGCATCCAGGTTTCGCTATTAGTTATTGACCAGACAGGTGTCTCGGTCATGTCTACATCGTTCTCGAACCCGTAGGGTCCGCACGCTTAACGTTTGATGATGATATAGTATTATATGAGTTATGTGTTTTGGTGACCGAATGTTGTTCGGAGTCCCGGATGAGATCACGGACATGATGAGGAGTCTTGAAATGGTCGAGAGGTAAAGATTCATATATAGGACGATAGTATTCGGACACCAGAAGTGTTTTGGGGGTACCGGGTACTTATCGGGTCACCGGAATGGGTTCCGGGCACCCCCGGCAAAAGATATGGGCCTTATGGGTCAAGAGGGGAAACGCACCAGCCACAAGGGGCTGGTGCGCCCCCATATGGGTCGAAGCAGGAGGAGAAGGGAAAGGAAAGAGGAGGGGGGATTCGGCCTCCCCCTTCCTTCTCCCCCCCTCCTCTTTCCTTCCCCCTCCGGCATATATGGCAGGGGGGCGCGCAGCTAGGGAGGAGCCCAAGTAGGATTCGGTCCTACTTGGGGCGCCTCCTAGCCTCTCCGCTCCCCCTCGCACCTATATATATGTGGGAAGGGGGCGCCTAGCACACACCAGATCAATTGTTAGCTGTGTGCGGCGCCCCCTCCACAGTTTACACCCCCGGTCATATTTTCGTAGTGCTTAGGCGAAGCCCTGCGGAGATCAGTTCACCATCACCGTCACCACGCCGTCGTGCTGACGGAACTCATCTACTACCTCGACGTCTTGCAGGATCAAGAAAGCGAGGGACGTCACCGAGCTGAACGTGTGCTGAACGCGGAGGTGCCGTACGTTCGGTACTAGATCGATTGGATCGTGAAGAAAGTTCGACTACATCAACCGCATTGTGAAACGCTTCCGCTTACGGTCGATGAGGGTACGTAGACACACTCTCCCCTCTCTTTGCTATGCATCTCCTAGATAGATCTTGCGTGTGCGTAGAATTTTTTTTGTTTTCCATGCAACGTTTCCTAACAACCATTGCATTGGGTCACTACTTCCCGATGAACTAAAAATCACCAAATAATTGGTAGGAATCACCCTACAAATATCTTCATCATTTCGGTCTTAAAACTCACACACTTTAAGTTAAAATTTAATCAGCAATTAATCCAGGGTTTTTGCCAGATCTGTTGATTTGTGAAGCAAGTGCATTGTAACTTCATCCTATGAAACTCAAATCTTGCATACATCACAATACATACATATCATGCCTATCCACAAAGTTTGAGCATCAACCAACCACCACAACTCGCTCCAGAATTTTTCCAAAGATTGCATCCGCAGAACCACATAGTGAAGGAAGCACATTTTGCGTCCACCCATTTAAGCTGAATTTTTTCATGGTAATTAAACATGAAAAACCACCACTTCCACCCAAGTTTCACCAAATCCAATGCACCAAGTGACCACACCAAGTCCACAAAGTTTCTAGCCAAAATATCACTTTCTACATGAAGTACCATCCACACTTATCCAACTAGCTTGAAAATTTGCATGCATGTGCATCATCATACCAAACACCACCACACAAAAAGTCAGATGCATTCACCACACCAAATTTAAATGGCAAGTTACAAACACCTTATGGCAGAAACACAAATTGGATGCTCAGCTTAAATTTAAACCAAATCAGGCCCCTACACACACACCATAGACATGTTGGCGCCAGCCAGCACACACCGGGCTTCTAGAAGCCGTGTGACCATGTGGTGGACGTGCAGCTCACGCGCTCTGCGCTCACAGACCGCCGGGCGTCGCCTTGCGCCACCCACGGCCTGTCCCCTCGCGCCCCAGCTAGCCCACAAACCCGCGGCGTGCTGCATGACCTCCAGGCCCCCACCCCTTGCCCTCAACAACACCACACCCTCGCCATCACTAGCGTTGTGTGCCCGTGCTCTCTGTCTGAGCCCCCTCCCTCTCCCCGTCTTCTAGCCGGAGCAGATCCGCTGAGGCATTGCTATGATACTTGCCACCTCTGAGAGCAGATCCGCGGCTACAGATTCGGGACAACTTTTGTCACATCTGCAGTTAAATACCACAAAGGCCTTAGGTTGACTGTGATGAGAGCAGGGGCGGAGCCCAATGGGCCAACTCTGTAGCACATGCTACAGGGTCCAAATTTTTTTTTAGTGCTAATTATAAGCTATAAGGCCCGAGGCAACAGGGTGGCCCATCAAACCAAGGAACAAGGCCGCACCAGCTCCCTCAGCAGTCAGCACGCGCGTACGCTCGCTGCCCAACTCGTGGATTCACGCACGCGCGATCGAGGTGTTCGGTCTTCGACTACATAATTTTGAGTATTTTTACCTACATATAGTCAATTAGTCACACGTCGAATTCTGCCTAGTACCCCCTTTCTGTGTTGTTCTTCGTAAATGCTTTTGCATGTTGCAACAGTTGTATGTATTAACTTGTAGCTAGTAGATCAATTTCCGCTCTCTTTTGTAATTTTATTTGTTAAATGCAGATAATATGGACAAGTTTCTCCTCAAAAGAAAGACACCATCACAATATGCTCTAGAAGACATGAATTGGGAGGAGGAGATTCAATATGATTCAGGCAAGACATCCGTTTCAAGTAGTTTTGTCGTTTGTTTTAGCATTATATTAAGCAGTTTGACTGTTGCATTTTGTTTTTATAAATTGATTTCTTTTACGTTTTGTAATATGTGTTACAAGCTATGAAACACTTTTTTTGTTTAATGCACCGTTGCTTGAAATTTTTTATGCCATGGTTAAGTGGTGCTTCAGGGTAAGATTAGCTCCAGCTCCGCCTCTGGATGAGAGGATTGAACACATCCATTGTTAACTTAACACGATCTTGTAGTGTTAGATGGGTGAGAGACGTGAGGTTTGAGAGCAGAGCCATTGAGTGTATGCTTGATTCTGAGGAAATACCAAGCTTCTTGAGGGAAGCAGGGAAAGGTTTCATGGTCTGAGCTTCTCCCATGGGCCACCGAGAGAACAACTTTGCACATCTGAATATTGTTACTGAATGCAGCAATGCAGTGTTTTGTATTCCCTGTCCATCCTCCGCAGGCAGAAGAACCATGCTCATACAGCCGGAGATGCTAACGGGAACTGTATTACTCGTTCCACATGGTCTTCATTCTGAACTGAGTGATAGACAACATTGCCATCCAGATATTGCAGGGGCAAGCACCTGCCCGCCCGCAAGATTGCTTCACGATCCACAAACTTCGTTTAATTCCCTGCATGTGTTTAGTCATTAATAAGCTTTTGGGGGGGTATGTGCATGCTACTTTTGACGGCTTTTGGCATAGTCGTGGCAGAGTTGCATACTCCACCCATCACACCTCTCATACTTTTTCATTTCATCTCCGAATTTAAATATATTGTATCTTTTGAACTTTTTGGTCAACTTAAGTTTCGTTTGTATATTTATGTTCTTTACGACAAGAACTTTCAAACAAGATCACTCTTGAAGACATTTTCATAACTGCTAAAAATTAGCAGTTTCAATAAAACTTCATCGTTGTAATATTAAGTTCTTACCAACTTTCATGAAGTTTTACCAAGTTTCATATAAACCCAGGCATGGACAACCCGACCCGAAAAAACCAGGCTTCAAGCTGACATTCAGGCCGGGCTCGGGCCTCGTTTTACAGCTGGAAGGTAGTTCAGGCCGGGCTCGGGCTTCTCTTTTTCAGGATTTCGGGCGGGGCTTTTGGGCTTCGGGCCGGGCTTACACGTACGAATATTAGAAAACAACAATCGGGCTGGGCTCTTGGGCTTCAGGATTGATTTCGGGCAAGCATCTATTTCAGGCTTCAGGCCGGGCTCGGACTTGAGAGAAGAAGGTCGGGCTTTTACAAGCCCGTCCCGAAACATGGCCCGGCCCAGCATATGCCCGGGTTTAGTCTCATGTGCTTTTAGTGTTTAGGGGTTAGGGTTTAGAGCTTATGTTTTAGCATCTAGGGTTTAAGTTTTAGTTTGTGAAACTTAGTGAATTTTTCATTGGTTCTCATCAAGTTTTAGCAGTTGAAACTTATGAAGTTTTTATAACTTGTCAAAATGTATACACGAGTGGCCTTGTTTCAAAGACCTCCTCTCCAGGAACACGAATACGCAAATGAAATATTAATTGAACTTTTAGTTCAAAGGTTACAATAGATTCATTTTTAAATGTCAAATGAAAAGACACGAGAGGTGGGATGGGTGGCCTGCTAAAAGCGGCCACATGCTGAAATTCGCAGGGGATTAAGCCTTAAACACACACAAGTATCTGAATCTTGACACAACCCTACTGCTGCGTACCCCGTTCGTGCATGCTACAATCCTCTCTCAACTTTACACACGCATATTTCACACGCTTTTTTGGGTCCATACCTACCGTTCTCTCCCGGCTAAGAATAAGAAATCGGAACAAAAGATAAGAAGAACTCTCTTTTTTAACCAAGAGATAAGAAGGAATCTTATTTAAGAAAGCACATTAGACCTACTATACAATTAAGAATGCACACTAGAGTTGTTGGGAAATGCATAGGACGTACGCGTCACTAACTAAAGATGAATGAAGTTGCTTTAGCGATAATACTTTCCGCACAATCTCGAATGATACTTCCTTCCACTAGTGCAGAATCGGGCTTTAGTCCCGGTTCGTAAGGACCTTTAGTGCCGGTTCTGCAACCGGCACTAGGGGGGGAGGGGGGAGGGGGCGAACCGGGACCAAAGGCCCACCACGTGGCACGAGCCCGCGCCGGGGGGCTGGGGGCCCACCAACTAGGACTAAAAGGTTTATGGGTTTATGATTTATTTTTTCTTTTAATTTTGTGTTTTTCATTTAATTCTTTTTCATTTCAAACATATTTTACGCTACTACATATTGTACACGTTATGCATATATATAAATAGAATTTCTCGTAGAACCGATCATATATATATCATCGAATTTCTCGCATGACCATTCACATACATACATACATATATATATATATATATATATATATATATATATATATATATACAATTTGGTATATATAATTTCTCTTACAATTTGCAGATCATTACATGGAGGCATTACAGCTTGTAATGGTATTCTCCTTTGGGATCTATGACCTGATCGAGCAAAAATCCCGCTATTTCCTCTTGAATTGCTCGTACGCGATCCGTTGGTAAGAGCTTATCCCGCATCTCCATCATCTTTAAAGAAGAAGATCAATATGAATGTATTAGTTGTGTGTATATATATTAGATAATGATGTAAAAATTATGAATAGTGTTCTGGCAAACGTACCCAAAGTGATCTACCATCTTTGCTCCTTTCGGACGCCATCATGCGAATGTTCTCGCAAACGTAGTATGCACATAAATTATTCCCTGGCACCTGCTTCATGGCCTTTACAAGAATATAATTCAATCAGATAATAATTAATCAAGCATGATAATGGTATTGAAACTAGAATTAAAGAGATGGTAGCTAGCTGGTACTACTTAATTAATTATCTTAGGTCGCACCCATTTCAGCTTTTGTTTCCTTGGGCCTTCAACCTGTTTGATGAACTTTTTCCAAGCCCTGCACGCCGGCAAAGAAAATGAATAAATGAGTTATTAATTAGTTGATATCAAAAAATGAACTAAAGAGGCCGACATAGTGCGATAATGATTGAAATTACCTGTCGACCATCCCCCTCACGATTGCGTAGTCATTAACGTCTTTAAGTAGTGAATCCAGTACTTGAACTTTTCCCTCGTCAACTTCAATGATTAGCAGGATCCAATGAAAACTGCATGCGCACACGTTTGTATAATTAAGCGGGCATGTGCATAACTCATCAACTACACTACTTATCAACATCTAGTAATTGCAAAAACAGAATTTGTAGTACAAGACAGTGTCACTCACCCGAAGTTGTAAGGAAGTAGTATTTCTGGTTGGGTATTTAGTCGCTTCAAAAACTCTAGCAAGCTTTTCTCTGTGTCTTTTCTCGACCATTCTTGTGATGATGTCTCTTCATTAATGGTATTTGGGCCAATGAACCCAATGCCATAGCGTCCAGCTCTTTTCATTTCATACATCTTCATTTTGTATAATACCACGGAAAAGAATATAGTGAGGATAATTACAGGTAATGAACGAGCACAGCTAGCTAGAGACTTAAATGACAGAAAGAAATCACTTACAGACAATAGCAACTGACGATAGATTTGTCGAGTGCGTCTGGATTGAGTAACTGAAACATTTCTTCAAACTCAACCCACAGATCTTTTGCATGGTAGTAATGCTCTTCCTTGATTTTCACCATGAGAGACTCTCGATCGGTAGTCTTTACTTCTCTCAGGTACCACTCATGCAAATTATACATTCTCGTTGATAGAAGCGGGATCTGTTCAGGCTTGACCAGAGGTTGGCCGCGAACATATTGGTATTTTAGTTCCTCCTCTTTAACCCGGGGAGTTCCTCGATGCCTAGGAGTTGTTCAACAGTGATACCGGCCTCTTTAGCCTGCCTTCTATGATCGTCGGTTATTACCAGCTGATCGGCGGTACTCACATGTGTTTGTACAATGAGCGGGGGGATCGATTGCACTGCCTGTTCTCCCAGCTAGGGAATAGTTTTCCCGCTTTTTTTGCCAACTGCTTGGCTCGAGCTCAAGCTTGACTCCTTTTTTGTGCATGATATGACTTCTTGATAGAGCGCTCATAGTCTGAGTCCCTATGCTTGACAGCTGGTTGAGCATTATCAATAAAGTGTTGTATGACATGCTCAGGCACTATCTCCTTTGGCGGCGGGGGCGGTTTCGGTCGAAAATGGGCCTACACTTGGGTAGCCACTTCGGCGTTGTTTTCCTCCTCAGTCAGGTGGTAAGGCAACCTCGGAAGAGGCTTGAGGCTTGGACCATATTTGTATTTCTTGCCTGTTGTACCGCTAGCTGCCGTAGCTGCGGAGCCTCTCTTCCACTATTGCTGAGGCGGCGGAGACGACTGACGTGGTGCCGGACTTGGAGAAGGAGTCGGCTGAAGCGGTGCCGGACTTGGAGGAGAAGGAGTCGGCTGAAGCGGTGCCGGACTTGGAGGAGGAGGAGTCGGCTGACGCGGTGCCGGATTTGGAGGAGGAGGAGTGGGCTGACGCGGTGGCGGAATTGGAGGAGCAGGAGTCTGCTGACACGGTGGCAGACTTGGAGGAGCGGGAGTCTGCTGACACGGTGGCGGACTTGGAGGAGGAGCCGGCTGACGCGGTGTCGGTGGCCTTGGAAAGACGATGCAATCCTTTTTTCATAGAATGATACGATGTATCGCCTCTCCCAGTGTGCGCTCATCGTCACCTCTAGGAATGTCAAGCTCTAGCCCCAAATATCCTGTCATCACTTCATCAACCCTGACACGAGCATAGCCAGCTGGAATAGGATTCCAATGGAAGGTTGCTTCAGGGGGGATAAGCATAGCCGTCCGCCACCTTCATGGATATGTTCTTCACTTTAATGTGTAGCTCACAAGTTGTCGTAGCTATGATATCATCCACAGGGTATCTATCCAGCAGTGCATCATCGCCCGGGGCGGAACCCACGCTGCTTCTCGGCATGGATGGGACGGTGCTATCCAATGCTGGATCTGCTTGCTGCTGCCACTGAGATGCCCTTTCCTGGCTAAGTGAGTCGATCTGCTCCTGCTGCCTGATGAAAGCGTGTTCCAACTCCGCGTGCTTTGATTCTACGATGCAAAGGCGGTCTGCTTCCTGCTTCCTCTGCTCCTCCTCCAGCTTCCTCTTCTGCTCCTCCTGCTGCTTCTTTCTCGCACGGCTTCTGTAGTCGGTGTTCCAGTCCGCAAACCCCTCAAACCACGGAACAACGCCTTTGCCTAGTGATCTTCCCGGGTGTTCAGGATTCTTCAGCGCGCGCGTAAGCTCGTCGTTCTCTCTGTTGGGCGTGAACACCCCCGTTCAGGCCTCTTCTATTGCAACAAGTAAACTGTCGGTGGCTCCTTTAAGACTTGCCCGCTCCAAAATCAGCCCTGTCTTTGGGTCCAACTTCCCCCCATGCGCATAGAACCAAGTCCTGCACCTGGGGGGCCAGCTCAATGTAACTGGAGTGACCCCTGCATCCATCATCTCTTGCTCAGTGAGATCCCACTTAGGCCGGGCCACCTCGTAGCCACCTGGCCCCAGCTTATGGTGCCACTGCTTTTTCGCGGCATTAATCTTGTTTATTCTCGACCGTTCCTGAGTTACTTTCGATTCCTTGAAGTTCATGAAAGCGTCGCAGTGATCTCTTGCCTTCTCCAATGTTCCCTTGAATTTTGGATTCTGCTTTCCTACTTTGATATACGCGGCACATATATTTTTCTTATGGTTGTTGAATGCTATCGCCATCTTCTTAAGAGCACTATCCTTGACTTTCTCCAGATCTGCATCTGTCAAATAATCTGGTAGGGTGAAATGTGACATGAGCGATTCCCAAAGAAGATCTTTTGCTCTTTGGTCGACAAAAGTAACATCTGGATCTCCCTTTGCTGGCTTTTTCCATTCTTGAACATAGATCGGGATTTGGTCCCTGACAATAACTCTGCATTGACGAATGAACTTCTTCACATTCTTCTTACGTTCATCAGGTTCGCCATTAGTTTTGATGGCATCGATGTTGTACTTTACGCCAGCCGGCAACATTTTGGCCGGGCCTCGAACTGCCCTACTGCTTGTAGAAGATTTTCTCGATCCGGAGGGCTAAAAGAAGAAAGATTGATTCGTTAATATATATACAAATCAATTAAAACATGTGATGATCACCAGATGCCTTATATAAATATACCTCGCCGGTCTTTGTTATTTGAAGAACAACATTTCCTTCGTCATCATTGTTCTGGACTTCATCTATTCATTCGTCTTCATCAAATATCATACCCTCACAGGTATTGTTCAGATATTGCGAGCCGTCATCTTCTTCATTCTCATCTGGTCTCGGGGAGCGTATGATGTCGAACATAGTCTTTTCTCCTTCTCTGCCGGTATTGTCCATAGCTTTTATTTAACTAATCCAGAAGAAAGATAAAATAATTTAGTATTCAAATTAGAATGCATGCATGCAATCAATAAGGAAAAACTGAATCATAGTAGATAATATATATACATCTCGAATAATCCAGATAATATGCATCATCGAATATAATCTCGAATACATCGTCTCGAATATTATCGAATATAATCTCGAATACATCTCGAGTATTATCACTAATACATCTCGAATATGATCATATATATAAAATCAGTAGCTAACATCACTCGCGGTGGACACCCAAAGAGAAGGAACGATCACGGGATCATAGCTCGGGTGAGATCCCTGAAGAACCTGCCAGGTATTGGAGAACCTGACGTCCAACGCAACCATGTAGCAACGGACGTGCTCATCCTCCTTCCTGACACGGTGATGTACCACCTCCACGGGGGACGCCAGCCTCCGCACCGAATGTGGCCCACGCGCCCGCCACCAAAGAAGCACCGGTTCGACGACGGGACCCGGGTTCCTCACCAAGATGCGCGCCCCTGAAGGTAGCACCTCCCAGTGCCAGCCCGGTGGAGCCCAGTCCCAGACATGGCGCCTCTGAAGCAGGACGTCGTCGCGAATGAGTCGACGACGAGGATGCGGGCCGGGCATCGTTGACATCGAGAAAAAATTCTATGCAAATTTAACATTTTTTAAATGCTTGATTGTGATTTTTGTAATTCTTTTTCACTTGATTTTGCAAATACATAACAAACTTTTGCAAATACAACATTAAGATATATATTAACATTAAAATATTATTAATACATGATCAACTTTTTTCTGTGCAACTTTTTCCTATGCAACTTTTTTCTATAAGTATAAAAAACTAAAAAACAGAAAATCTATGCAAATTCCATCGTTCATCTACAATACATATATATATATATATACATACATTGTATTAAAAAAACTAGTGAAAAAAAACCAAAACATACATACATATAGTGAAAAAATAATCATCTAAAACATGTTTTTCATCAATATTTTCAAGATACAACATTAAAATATACATACATACATACATACATACATACATATGGTCAAATTTTTTCTATGCAAATTGTATACATACATACATATATTGTATACATACATCATACATTGTATTCATATATATGTACATATACTAAGCCATCTACAAACATCTAATATAAAAAAAAATCAATCTACGAAAAAAAAGATGAACAAAATTTGTGTGTGTGTGTGCACTACCGGCGGCGGCGCGGCGGCTTCGATTCGAGGGAGGAGAGGGGGGAGAGGGGCTCACAGCGGGCGAGGTCGAGGCGACGGCGACGGCGAGGTCGTGGCGACGGCGACGGCGAGGTGAGGCGAGGCGACGTCGACGGCGACGGTGAGGCGAGGCGACGGCGACGACGAGACGAGGTGGCGCAGCAGCCTGGCGGCGTCCTCTGGTTTGGCGTCGTCGAGAAGAATGGAGGATTTGGGCGAAATTTTCAAAGTGGCCGCTTATATACGAGGCACCTTTAGTCCCAGTTGGAGCCACCAACCGGGACTAAAGGGGTGGTTTTGGCCAGGCAGAGCGGCGGAAAGCCGACCTTTAGTCGCGGTTGGTGGCTCCAACCGCGACTAAAGGGGGTCTTTAGTCGCGGTTGGAGCCACCAACCGCGACTAAAGGCCTGGTGCTCGCACAGGCACAGTGCAGGGCAAGTTTAGTCCCACCTCGCTTGGCGAGAGGCGCCAACACCGATTTATAAGCCCCGCCGCAGCCTCTCCATCGAGCTCCTCTCTAATGCAGGCCTTCTGAGCCTACCGAACATGTGCTGCCCTGTGGGGCCTACTGGGCCTTGCGGGCCTGCATCCTGGCCCAACTAGAGGTTGGGTTTCTAGTCGTATGCAGGCCGTGGCGGCCCAGTAGGCGGGCTTTTTATAAATTTATTTATTTTTCTTTTTTTGTTTTCTGCTTTATTTATTTTCTTTTGTTTCTGAGTTGTTTTTTGCTTTATTTAAAGTTTCTTTGTGAATCTTTTTGCTTTAGGTCACAAAAATTATAAACTTTCTGTTAGTGCCAGTAGTTTTCAAATTTGAATTATTTAAATTTTGTGTGAATCACTATGTCGGTGTCAAAACCGGCCGATCTCGGGTAGGGGGTCCCGAACTGTGCGTCTGAGGATCAAAGGTAACAGGAGACAGGGGACGGGATGTTTACCCAGGTTCGGGCCCTCTTGATGGAGGTAAAACCCTACGTCCTACTTGATTGTATTTGATGAGTATAGGGGTTACAAGAGTTGATCTACCACGAGATCGTAATGGCTAAACCCTAGATGTCTAGCCTATGGGAATTGTCCTTGCCTCTACGGACTAAATCCTCCGGTTTATATAGACACCGGGGGAACCTAGCGTTGTACAGAGTCAGTTTACGGAGAAAGGAATCTTCATATCCGAACGCCTAACTTGCCATCCACGCAAAGGAGAGTCCCATCTGGATACGGGAGAAGGTCTTCTATCTTGTATCTTCAAAGCCCATCAGTCCGGCCCATGTCACATAGCTCGGACGCCCGGGGACCCCCTAATCCAGGACTCCCTCACACTAGTTTGTGAATAACTTTACTTTAAAAATAGATTTTTCAGTGATTTTTTTCTCGCTGTTTAATATTAGTGTGCTTTATCATTATATTTAATTTGGTAATTCGTAGGATATTTAAAAAAAATGAAATGCCTTTGTAACAGATGAGTTTTCGTCCGAAACCCTGATACTTCAAAGGAGATTGTCCATTTTGTACATGAAGTGCATCCAGTTTTTGCCGTAACCCTCTCAACTTTTTAGCACATGCTATGTGGGTAAAGTGATGATACCATGCCAACTTTCAACCTTTTCAGAGTTCATTTTGTACTGCTTTTCAATTTCAGGGTTATTTAGCTCAAAAATCAGTAAATGCATGAAAAATAGCAAATGAAGTCAGAAAGGGTTGAAAATTGATGACGTGGCTTTGAATGGTGCATACCGAACACACAAAAAGTCTGGAGTTGATATAAGTTTAAAAAAATGAAATGCCTTTATAACAGATGAGTTTTCGTCCGAAACCCTGATACTTCGAAAGAGATTGTCCATTTTGTACACGAAGTGCATTCAGGTTTTGCCGTAACCCTCTCAACTTTTTAGCACATGGTATGTGGGTGAAATGATGATACCATGGCATCTTTCAACCTTTTCAGAGTTCATTTAGTAGTGCTTTTTAATTTTAGAGTCATTTTGCACCGCATACCAGTAATGCATTCAAATCCTCGTACTCACCGCGGTAAAGGATGTAGTCATTAGGGCATGCATGTATTTTCTGCACCTCTAATCCTAGAGGGCAGACAACTTTCTTTGCTTCGTACGTACTGTCGGGCAATTTGTTGTCCTTTGGAAGCATCTTATTTAACATTATCAGTAACTTTTCAAATCCCTTGTCAGATACACCATTCTCTGCCTTCCATTGCAGCAATTCCAGTGTGGTGCCCAGCTTTTTCTTGTCATCTTTACAATTTGGGTACAACAATTTATTGTGATCCTCTAACATGCGCTGCAACTTCAGCCTCTCCTTTTCACTTGTGCAGTTTCTTTTTGCATCGGCAATGGCCCGACCAAGATCATCAGCGGGCTCATCTGATGCCTCTTCTTCAGCCTCTTCCCGCATTGCCGGCTCAGCTTCTTCCCCCATTCTTGTACCATCGTATTCAGGGAACCCATGGCCAGGATAGCTGTCATCATCCTCTTCTTCTTCATTCTCTTCCATTAGGACCCCTCTTTCTCCGTGCTTGGTCCAACAGTTATAGCCAGACATGAAACCGGACTCAAACAGGTGGACGTGAATGGTTCTTGAGTTAGAGTAATTTCGATCATTCTTACAGTCAGCACATGGACAACACATAAAACCATCCGCCCGCTTGTTTGCCTCAGCCGCAATCAGAAAATTATGCACGCCATTAATGAACTGGGAAGAGCATCGGTCATCGTACATCCATTGCCGGCTCATCTTCATTACACAACACCGAAAAGACCAAATTAATACAAGTTCATACACACTTATTCTCATAAAACAACATACAAACTCTCTAGCTAAAGCATTTAAATGCAACAACAAATGCGATCAAGATCGCAACTAAGGTAACAATTGATCCAACAGCATAATGATACCAAGCCTCTTGATTAACGGCATATTTTTTAAATTTTCTAATCTTCAAGCGCATTGCATCCATCTTGATCTTGTGATCATCGATGACATCGGCAACATACAACTCCAGTTTCATCTTCTCTTCTTCAATTCTTTTCAATTTTTCTTTCAAATACTCGTTTTCTTTTTCAACTAAATTTAACTTCTCGACAAGAGGGTCGGTTGCAATCTCCGGTTCACATACCTCCTAGATAAAAATATCTATGTCAACTTGATGGGCATAATTGTCATAAACACAAAATGCAACTAATAGTTATAAAAGAGAATATACCACATCCGACTCATAAACCAGACGAGGGCCGATGGGGACGGATATAAAAACCATGCCACTATGTATAACAAACAACGTACGGGTAAGAAAATTATACAAGTAACTATCTAAATCAGACAAACATGATTTTCTTTTTATAAAAAGGATAAGAACAAGAGGCTCACCAAGGTGGTGCCGGTGACGGGACGGTGCGGGTGATCGACGGTGGTTAGGACGGGGATGGGATGGCACTAAGTAAACCACACCTACACATGCAAACTAAGAAGTTAATTTGAGCTCAAATTGCATATAAATCAAATAAACTACCACATATAAATACTCCCAAACTAAAACCCATAAATCACTATACTTATAGAGCATTGCAAGAGCTAATCTAGCAATAAGAGATGAAAGGACAAAGTTGCTAATCTTTGTGAACACTTGGATGGATGGGGTGCCTTCAAATCTTGACAAATTTTGGCAAAAATGGAGGATGAGCTCGAGAAAGAGGGGAAGAAACAGAGAGGAGAGGAAAGGGGAAGAACAGAGAGCTCGGGCTGGACGAAGGGTTTATATAGGAGCATCTTTAGTCCCGGTTCGTGACACAAACCGGGACTAAAGGTGAGCCTCTAGTCCCAGTTTGTGTCACGAACCGGGACTAAAGGGGCTCGTGGGGCCCCAGCCTGACACCAGCCTACCACCACCCCTTTAGTCCCAGTTCATGTCACGAACCGGTACTAGAGGTTCAACATGAACCGGGACTAATGATGCCCGCCTCCCTAGCCATTGGAACCGGCACTAATGGTCACATTAGTACTGGTCCGTTTACAAACCGGGACTAATGTGCCTCACGTAAAGTAGTTTTTCTACTAGTGTTCGCATCCAAATCTCGTGCGTGCACGTTTGCTTTGGCGCTGCCAAGTAGGCTCGTTGAGGCGTCGGGCACAAGTACATTGTGTGTCACTAGTAGAAAAAGGCCCATTTGTCCCAGTTCCAGAGGCCCATTTGTCCCGGTTCTAGAACCGGGACTAAAGGGTCGGGACTAAAGCCCAATACCTTTAGTCCCGGTTCGCGTACGAACCGGGACAAATGGGGCTCCACGTGGCTGTTGCGGCTTGCCCAGGCAGGAGGGCCTTTTGTACCGGTTGGTAGCACCAACCGGGACCAAAAAGCATCCACGCGTCAGCAGTTCAGGGGCTAGGGCTTTTGTTTTTTTTTGAAAGGGGGAGAGGGTTTGGGGGTTTTGGGAGTTTTGTAGGGTTAGTTTAGGGGTTTCATATATTGTGTTAGCTAGGTAATAGAGAGAAGTGACCTCTCTTATCTCCGTGCTTGGTCGACGCTACGTACTATACGTATAGAGAGAACTCGCGACACGCTAGCTAGTAAGGAAATGAAGGAAACCATTAAGTATACAAGATCGTCATGAACATATATATATACAGAGAGAAGTGATCGGCCTCCTCCTTCTCCGAGAGATTGGTCGAACAACAAGTTTTCGTATATCTATCCGACACTACTAGCTACATATATACAATATAAGATCTCTTACAATCCCTAACATCTGATGTCAAGTTCCACATGGTATTCTTTGGCTTTATTGATGACGTGGTCAAGAAAGAATCCCGCCAATTCCTCTTGAATTGCTTTTATGCGATCTTGTGGTAGGAGTTCATCCCGCATCTGCCACATCTAATTTGAAGAAGGGGGTCAATACATATATATGAATGAAACTCAACACAAATGATGGTAATAAAATAAAATTGTGAATAATATTGCTTACGCACTTCATAATCTTTTTTAGAGTAGCCCCGCTCACAGGTCGTGTGGAGGATGAACTCATAAATGTAGTATCCACATAAATCATTCCCGCCTTCCTGCCACAACCACTTTACAAGAAATAGAGGTCAATCAAACTGATAAGCAAGCATGCTAAATGGTATTGATGAAACTAGCTAGAATCAATGGGAGATGCGCGGAACTAGCTAGTAGTACTTACTTTCGGGTGTGTAAATCAGAGCTCCCCCGGCAGTCTCGGAGCTTCTGCGGTGAACTCTTTCCAAACCCTGCCAGACAAAGAAAACAATTACTTGATATCAGGAAATTAACAAAGTTGCCGATATGGTGCGATAACGATCGATTGAACTTACTTCTCGAGCATTTTAGTCATGGCCGCATACTCCTTGGGATCTTTTTGTCTCGAGTCTAAGACATTTACTAGTCCCTGCTCAAGCTTAATCTCTAGGAGAATAAAGTGGAAGCTGCGCACGCATGCATAACTCATCAATTACATTACTATAACCTCGAGTAATAAGGGAAACCGAATATGCACAAGACAGTAACACTCACTTGAAGTTGTAAGGAAAGAGTATTTTATCTTTGTTTTGATTTTGAAGCAATGATTGTAGCAAGTTGGCCTCGGTTTCGTTGGCATTATATTTAACCATCCATTCATCTATGAGATTTGTGTTAATGAACCCAATATCATAGATTTGTGCTTTTCTGCATTCGACGATCTTCAATCTGCATAATATAGTGAGGATAATTATATATACATGCAATTAAAGAGCTGAGCTATATATAGAGACTTAATTATAGAAGTAGTACTTACTGACAGTAGCAAGTGACGATTATTTTATCGAGGGCCTTTTGATTGAAAAACTGGAAGAACTCCTCAAATGGAACAGACAACAGATCAATTCCAACGAGGTTGTGCTCCTCTTTAACTCTCAGCGTCAAAGTATCCTTCCTAGACTCGCTGCAGGTGTCCATGTACCACTCATGGAATCTTCGCATCATCGTTGTTAGAGGAGGATGACCAGGTTTGACGAGAGGCTTCCCGTACCAGTATTTGAAATCGTCCACCTCCATTGTATCAAAATGTGCATCGTCGGGCAGGTAATCTGCAGGATTGATACCGGGCACCATCCCCGGATGATTAGCCACGATATCGCTAGACACCTTGAGCGGGGCGCACGATTGGTTCGTTTGTTCGCCGAGCTGGGGAATTTTTTCCCCACTTCTTCGTTCTGCTAACCTTCAATCACTGCAAGTACTTCCCGACCGCTCCGCTTCCTTATATGTCCTTTCAATAATGCGCTCATAGTTGGTTTGCGGCGGAGGCGGTGGTGGTCGCTTCAGGGCATCCAAAGTGCGCTTCAATTTCACCGGCTCTATCTTCTCCTCCGGAGGTGGATGTTTCTTAGCAAAAAAGTCCTTCACTTGGGCTTTACAGATCTTCGCGTTTTCGTCCTCAGTCATCTCGTATGGTAACTTCTCTAGAGGCTTGAGAGATGGACCGAATCTGTATTGCCTCCCGCCTCTGGCTGTACTGCTAGATGCCGGAGCGGCGGCGTCTCTCTTCCGTTGCTGCTGACAAGTAGAAGAAGGAGGCGGAGTGCTCCGACGCGCCGAAGCAGCTGGAGCGGCGGCTTCTGTTGCTGACGAGGCGGAGGAGGAGGTGGGCTGCTCGGACACGCCGAAGCAGGCGGAGAAGGAGGCAGAGTGCCGCCCTCACGCACCGGAGCAGCCGGAGAAGGAGGCAGAGTGCCCTGATCACTCGCTGGAGGAGGAGGAGGCGGAGTGCCCTGACTCGCCGGAGGCGGAGGCGTCCAGTTTGGAAGCTTGATATGCTCCTTCCACCATAGACATGGAGTCTTCAGAGCAAGACCCAGCTGAGTATTCCCTTGACCTGTAGGGTGGTCAAGCTCGAGCTCCTCAAATCCCTCCGTTACTTCATCCACCATCACAACAGCATAGCCTTGTGGAATCGGACGGTAGTGAAAAGTTGCGTCGGGTTCAGGAGGTGCAACAGAGCTGACAGCCGCCTTGACTTTGAGGTGCTGCCATTGCGTCATAAGCTGGCAATGCTGAGCCTCCGTGATAGCATCCATGGGGTAGCTTGGAGCCGTGAAATCAGGCTGCTGAACGAGCTCGGTGGAAGCCACGCTGCTTCTCCGCTGAGATGGCGGGGTAGCTTCAGGGGTAGCTCTGGCACCTCGCTAGCTCTCAACTTGTTCCTCTAGCTTTCGTACCCTTGCATTCAGCTTCTGCAGTTCGCTCTATTCCAGTTTCCTCTTCCTCTGCTGGGTTTTGTAACCGCCTACGTCGGGAAACCCAACCTTCCATGCAACGGAGCCTGGCGTGCCTCGTGTTCGTCCAGGGTGCTCAGGATTCCCGAGGGCCTCGGTGAGCTCGTCATTCTCTCTGTCGGGAACGAACGTCCCTTGCTGCGCTGCGGTGATACACTTCTGAAGCTTCTTGATGGGTATTTCAAGTTGCTCCTCCGTCCAATGGCACTTCCCTGTTTCAGGGTCCAAGGTTCCCCCAACCCCGAAGAACCAAGTCCTTGAACGGTCTGGCAGTTCAATGTCTCTGGTTCGACCCCTTTAGCAAGCAGGTCTTGCTTAGCCTTGTCCCACAAAGGCCGGGCTTTGAGGTAGCCACCTGACCCCATGCGATGGTGAAACTTCTTCTTTGCAGCATTTATCTTATTTGTCTCTGACATCTTCTTACTCTTGTCCGATGTCTTGTAGGCCACAAATGCGGGCCAGTGATCTCTTATCTTCTCAAATCGGCCGGTGAATTCTGGAGTCTTCCCTTTGTCGACAAATGTTGATTTCAACTCATTCTTCCACCTCCTGAATAGATCTGCCATCTTCTTAAGAGCACACGCCTTGACCAATGGCTCTATAACTGGCTTATCCGGATCCTCCTCTGGCGGTAGGGTGAAATTTGCCTTCAGCGAGGTCCAAAGATCATCTTTCTGTCTATCGGTGACATAAGAAACTTGAGGGTCTTCGTTCTTCTTAGGCTCATTCCATAGCTGGATGCTGATCGGGATGCTGTCCCTAACAATAGCTCCGCACTGAGCAGAAAATGCATCTTTGGTCCGCCTCGATTCAATCGGCTGGCCATCGTTCGCGATTGCTGTGATCGTGAACCTTTCATCCTGACGCAACCTTTTCTTCGGGCCTCGTCTCGTTACCGAAGTTTGGCTCGATCCGGAGGGCTTTAAAAGAAGAAAGAAGAGTTAATATATGTACATACCAAAACAATTAATGCATCAATTAGCTAGTCAGCACAGGCTTAATTAATATATATACCTCGCCGGACTTTGCAATAGCTCCCTCCTCCGTTCGATCACCGGAGCCATCATCATGGTCTTTTTCTTCCTCCGGCATTTGGTCACCGAAGCCATCATGATCATGTCCTTCCTCCTCCATTGTTCGATCAAAGGAGCCTTCACCCTCTCCTTCCAGACCATCATTGTCGTTGAGATACGACAAGACATCACCTTCGCCGAGGATTATGTCCCCCAACAACTGTTCTGTTTCCAAGTCTCTTTGTTGATCCATAGTTTTTGCGAATATTACAACATGGCAATTAATATACAAACATGAGAGATGGATATATTAGTGGCAAACATAGACCTAGCTAGATAATCACAACAAGGAATATTAATTAGTGGCCTCGACGCTTCTACGGTTTGGGGTGGCCTCGACAATGCTTCTAGGGTTTGGGGTGGCCTCGACAACGCTCTTTTAACTTGGTAAATTTGGGTGGCCTCGACGCTTCTAGGGTTTGGGGTGGCCTCGGCAACGCTTCTAGGGTTTGGGGTGGCCTCGACGCTTCTAGGGTTTGGTCGGGCGAGAGGGGGTTGATCGACGTCCCTGTAGGGTAACGCAGCAGAAAACAAAAAATTTCCGACCTACGCACCAACCCAGGAACACTATGGAGACTGCATACAAGGTTTGATCATTTTCGTTACCGACTCATAGCGCAGCGGAAGTAGAGTCGATGACGATCGGCGGTGCAGATCCCCGCAGCTAGGATTTACAACCTCCCAACCGCGAGGATGTACTCCCTCATCTGCCCCTCAGATAACCCTCTGGGAGGCGGTCGAACAGTCCCCCGGACGGTGTCGCGGACAGCCCTTCGGGAGGACTCACAGAACTCGGACCGTCACTTGGACAACCCTTCGGGAGGCACTCTCGAACAGCCCCTCGGGCACTAAGATCGAAACTACGACCTCTCTATAGAGTTGCACACATACGGTGCCATCTATCCGGCAGGGCTTCGCCGTCCAGAACTAGTTCCCACCGGAACCCAGACAGCCTTTCGGCTCTACGAAACTATTTCGCGGGGAGGGAGAGAGAAGCCAGATCATTGCATGGCATGTGTATGTGAGAATGTATCAAGGATTGGGCAGCCCCCTCTCCTCCTTATATAGGAAAACCAAGGGGTAGGATGGGCATTCAACAAATACCAAACAACCCCTACTTTATGTCACACATAAGGGGCATATGAGGAAATTGGGGTGCCATGTGGAGCTCCATGGAGCTCCTCCCACCTTGGTCGGCCACCCCCTTGGGGGCCCCCCCAAGAGGGGCTCCCTTATCCTCCTTGGCCTTCTAGAAGCCTTTTGGAAATATCCCAAAAGGTGGTTTTCCATAAATACCCCAAAAAGCACTTTCACTATTCACGACGACATTTTTCAGCATCCCTTCAAACTGAAAATATTTATGTGGGCTTAGAACATTTCTAGTACCCACTAAAATAATTTTCAACGTGTTCTGCAAAATTTCCAGTTTAGTGATTTCATCTGCGAAAAGCATCTGAAGCGGTTCCGGCAGCTCCGGAACATTTCCGGTTTTCATCTCGGAAAATTCCTAGAAGTTTCCAGAATGATTCTGGCACCCTCCAAGAATTATCAGGCATGTGCTGAAACCAATTTGACTTTATGGTATCCTCTGAAACAAATTTTCAGTATCACTGGAACTCATCCGGTGACCTCTTTGCGGAAATTTTCCGCTGTCCAAAACTTTTTCGGTGTCCGAAACTTTTTCGGTGATTTTCTCTCAGACTCCCTGTCTAGTATTCAGTAGATAGATGACCCTTAAGCGTGTGACCCTATAGGTTCGGTGAAGTATAGACATGACACGGAACCTCTTCCGATCAATGATCAACATCGGAGCCGTGGACACCCATATTGACCCCTATACCCACACGAATGAATATTCGAGTGAACCTCTAGTTGTCGTGTGCTATTCCTGTTGCTTCGCGATATGTTACAAATACCCGAGGTGAGACATGTTGGCATTCCAGTGGATCAACAAATTGTCCACTATGCTAGTTACCTCGTTACCGGTATTGTTCTCTTTTCTCGTTACCGTGTTCCGGCATCCCCGTGATCAAATCACAAAGTGTCTGGCCAGACAATGATGGATACCGTAACACCAAGAGGGCCCAGAGATATCTCTCCTTCGTCGGAGGAGCAAATCCCAATCTCGAGCTATCAAGTTACTTGACATACTTTTCCATGAACCCGCAAGCCGTCGTAATAGCCACCCATTTACGGATGACGTTTAACAAACCCCAAAGTTCATGAAGCAAGCATGAAGAACCTCGATACTCTCATGGTCTAAGGAATGATGCAAACGTTAACCATCTCTGTGTTATTAACCATTAATTTGTGACGAATGTAAATCATAGCATAACATCAATTCGGGTCGATTCAACACAAATGTTCTTCTAACATTGTGCCCTCAAAGCTGCTGGCATAGACATGCCCATGATTGGGAAAACATAATCATCATGCAACACTTGAGCTAGTCTTAGAGGCATGACTAGGAATATATTTTACCGTTTATTATTCCACACGTGCACATGGGTTTTCCCCAGAGCCTTTATGGATATACGGGCTCGGGAACCACAGTAGTTATAGCATGGAACATAAACATAATTATGAACAGGGAGATAATCAATAACATTTATTATTGCCTCTAGGGTATATCTCCTACAGTCCCCCCTCATGTTGAAGAGTTACCGGAGTTCTCTCATGAATGTCCGACTTCCGAACCGCCTCTCTCATGAATGTGAAACAAGGGATTTAACAAAATGGCGCCATTCTGGATGTGCAGAAAATGGTCCATATTTTTCCTGATCTCATCTACCCTTCTATATGTCACGTTGTCAGTGTCAAAGGATTCAAGAAAACCATGGCTTCATCATTAGCCGGAAGTAACAGGCGCATAATGGTACGAAGCTCTCCAAAATTGTTTTGGAATGGAGTCCCGGATAGGATAATTAGTTTTTTGGTACGAAGTTCAGCAAGAGCCTTCCAAATATCGCTATTTGGAAGGCCTTTGCTGAAATTCGTACCAAAACGCAAATTATTCTATCCGGAACTCCGTTCCAAAACAACTTTGAAGAGCTTCGTAGCATCACACGCATGTTACTTCCGGCTAATGATGAAGCCATGGATTTCTTCAATACTTTGACAGACAACGTGACATATAGAAGAATATATATATAGATGAGATCAGAAAAAAAATTGGATCAACTTGTGCACATCCATAATGGGGGCATTCTTGATAAATCTGTATATGTCAAAATTCAAACTTTGACATATGATCAAATGTTGCATATGTCAAAATTCAAACTTTGACATATGATCAAACTTTGATATATGATCAAATGTTGCATATGTCAAAATTCAAACTTTGACATATGATCAAACTTTGATATATGTCCACCGCGATATAAAATGATACATAGACTTGTTCAGGCGAGAGGGGGTTGATCGACGTCCCCCCTCATGTCGAAGTTACCGGAGTTTTCTTCTAGTGTGGTTTGGGTGGCCTCGAAAGTTTGTCGGGTAGGGGCGGGAGGGGGTAGGAGATCGACAACGCTTTTTTTCTAGGGTTTGGATGGCCTCGAGAGTTGGTCACCCGGTATATCAAGAGGGGAGGTGAACATTTTACCTTAGTAACTTAGAAAAAAATGTTATCGGGGAGGGGGTATATCGACCCCCCCCCCCCCTCATGTCGAAGTTATTGGGGAGGGGCTATATCGACAACGACATACATATAAAAAAAATCCTATGAACATCCATACATACATATAGCCACATACATATATATGGCTATGAAAAAAAAATCATCATATAAAAAAAATGTTATCGGGGAAGGGGTATATCGACCCACCCCCCCTCATGTCGAAGTTATCGGGGAGGGGCTATATCGACAACGACATATACATATATCACATACATTAAAAAAATTCTATGAACATCATATATACATACATATAGCCACGTAATATATGGCTATGAAAATGCATGAAAAAAAATGTATGAAAAAAATTCATCAATAAAAAAATGCTATGAACAAAACAATTAATACATATATGAACAAAACAATTTTATGAACATCCATACATACATAGCCACATACATACATATATATATATATATATACACATTATATATGAAAAAAAAAGCATATATAACAAAATAAAAGCACGGCGGCGGCGGCGGGGCAGGGCAGGGGCGTGGTACTCACAGAGGGAGGCGTCGGGGCAGGGGCAGGGGGGCGGTGTGCGGGGAGGGGAGCGGGAGGGGAAGGGGGCGAGGAGGGGAGGGGGGAAGGGGAGGTGAGGGGAGAAGAGGGATAGGACTAGGAGTGGGAGGGAGGGGAAGGAGGGGGGGAAGGGCCAGCGGGCGGACGAGGGGGTCAGGGAGAGGGCGGCAGCGGAGAGGCGTCGGAGGCAGGGGCGATGACGGTGACGACGGGGCAGAGGGGCAGCCTGGTGGCGTCGTCGGAGGGATCGAAGATGAACTGAATGAAAATTTTGACAAGTGCTGCTTATATAGACGAAGCATTGGTCCCGGTTCGTGGCACCAACCGGGACCAATGCCCCACTTAGCCGGTTGGTGCCCACGAACGGGACCAAAGGTCAGTTCTCAGCAGCCCAAAGGGCGGGAAACAGAGACCTTTGGTCCCGGTTGGTGGCACCAACCGAGACTAAAGGGGGGCATTGGTCCCGGTTGGTGCCACGAACCGGTACCAACGCACCCCTTTCGTCCCGGTTGGTGCTACCAACCGAGACCAAAGGCCCTGCACTGGCGTGGTGCGGTGGGATGTTTAGTCCCACCTCGCTAGTTGAGAGTGCTCGAGAGTGGTTTATAAGCGCTGCTGCGCCCACCCTCTCGAGCTCCTCTCAACTGCAGGCTTTCGGGCCTAATCTGTCACTCCTTGCCTGTGGGCCTACTGGGCCTGCTGCGGGCCTGAATCCTGGCCCTTGGTTGGGTTTCTGGTCGTATTCAGGCCGTGGTGGCGCAGTAGGTGGCATTTTTTATTTTTTTCCATTTTTTGTTTTCTTTTTTGCTTTATTTATTTTAGTTTGTTTCTACTTATAGCAAAATACTTACTGTTTTTCAGTGATTCTTTTTTGCTTTTAGGTAATAAAAATTATAAACTTTCTGTTAGTGCCATTAGTTTTCCAATTTGAATAGTTTAAATTTGAATTTTTTGAAATTTGTGTGAATCACTAGTTTGTGAATAACTTTACTATAAAAATAGATTTTTGAGTGATTGTTTTTCCTGCTATTTCATATTACTGTATTCATTCTTTTTGCGCTAAATGACCCTGAAATTGAAAAGCACTACAAATGAACTCTGAAAAGGTTGAAAGTTGGCATGGTATCATCATTTCACCCACATAGCATGTGCTAAAAAGTTGAGAGGGTTGCGGCAAAAACTGGATGCACTTCGTGTACAAAACGGACAATCTCTTTCGAAGTATCAGGGTTTCGAACGAAAACTCGTCTGTTACAAAGGGATTTCATTTTTTTGAACTTATTTGAACTCCAGAATTTTTGTGTGTTCAAAATGCACCATTCAAAGCCACATCATCAATTTTCAACCCTTTCTGACTTCATTTGTTATTTTTCATGCATTTACTGAGGTGGTCTAGAGGGGGTTGATCGACTTCCCTGTAGGGTAACGCAGCAGAAAACAAAAAATTTCCGACCTACGCACCAACCCAGGAACACTATGGAGACTGCATACAAGGTTTGATCATTTCGTTACCCCGACTCATAGCGCAGCGGGTAGAGTCGATGACGATCGGCGGTGCAGATCCCCGCAGCTAGGATTTACAACCTCCCAACCGCGAGGATGTACTCCCTCATCTGCCCCTCAATAACCCTCTGGGAGGCGGTCGAACAGTCCCCCGGACGGTGTTCCGCGGACAGCCTTCGGGAGGACTCACAGAACTCGGACCGTCACTTGGACAACCCTTCGGGAGCACTCTCGAACAGCCCCTCGGGCACTAGATCGAAACTACGACCTCTCTATAGATTGCACACATACGGTTGCCATCTATCCGGCAGGGCTTCGCCGTCCAGAACTAGTTCCCCCACCGGAACCCAGACAGCCTTTCGGCTCTACGAAACTATTTCGCGGGGAGGGAGAGAGAAGCCAGATCATTGCATGGCATGTGTATGTGAGAATGTATCAAGGATTGGGCAGCCCCCTCTCCTCCTTATATGGAAAACCAAGGGTAGGATGGGCATTCAACAAATACCAAACAACCCCTACTTTATGTCACACATAGGGCATATGAGGAAATTGGGGTGCCATGTGGACTCCATGGAGCTCCTCCCACCTTGGTCGGCCACCCCTGTGGGGCCCCCAAGAGGGGCTCCCTTATCCTCCTTGGCCTTCTAGAAGCCTTTTGGAATATCCCAAAAGGTGGTTTTCCATAAATACCCCAAAAAGCACTTTCACTATTCACGACGACATTTTTCAGCATCCTTCAAACGAAATATTTATGTGGCTTAGAACATTTCTATACCCACTAAAATATTTTCAACGTGTTCTGCAAAATTTCAGTTTAGTGATTTCATCTGCGAAAAGCATCTGAAGCGGTTCCGGCAGCTCGGAACATTTCCGGTTTTCATCTCGGAAAATTCCTAGAAGTTTCCAGAATGATTCTGGCACCCTCCAAGAATTATCAGGCATGTGCTGAAACCAATTTGACTTTATGGTATCCTCTGAAACAAATTTTCAGTATCACTGGAACTCATCCGGTGACCTCTTTGCGGAAATTTTCCGCTGTCCAAAAACTTTTTCGGTGTCCGAAACTTTTTCGGTGATTTTCTCTCAGACTCCCTTCTAGTATTCAGTAGATAGATGACCCTTAAGCGTGTGACCCCAATAGGTTCGGTGAAGTATAGACATGCAACAACCTCTTCGATCAATGATCAACATCGGAGCCGTGGACACCCAATTGACCCCTATACCCACACGATGAATATTCGAGTGAACCTCTAGTTGTCGTGTGCTATTCCTGTTGCTTCGCGATATGTTACAAATACCCGAGGTGAGACATGTTGGCATTCCATGGATCAACAAATTGTCCACTATGCTAGTTCCCTCGTTACCGGTATTGTTCTCTTTTCTCGTTACCGTGTTCCTGGCATCCCCGTGATCAAATCACAAAGTGTCTGGCCAGACAATGATGGATACCGTAACACCAAGAGGGCCCAGAGATATCTCTCCTTCGTCGAGGGCAAATCCCAATCTCGAGAGCTATCAAGTTACTTGACTACTTTTCCATGAACCCGCAAGCCGTCGTAATAGCCACCCATTTACGGATGACGTTTAACAAACCCCAAAGTTCATGAAGCAAGCATGAAGAACCTCGATACTCTCATGGTCTAAGGAATGATGCAAACGTTAACCATCTCTGTGTTATTAACCATTAATTTGGACGAATGTAAATCATAGCATAACATCAATTCGGGTCGATTCAACACAATGTTCTTCTAACATTGTGCCCTCAAAGCTGCTGGCATAGACATGCCCATGATTGGGAAAACATAATCATCATGCAACACTTGAGCTAGTCTGAGAGCATGAACGGAATATATTTTACCGTTTATTTTATTCCACACGTGCACATGGGTTTTCCCAGAGCCTTTATGGATTACGGGCTGCGGAACCACAGTAGTTATAGCATGGAACATAAACATTTATGAACAGGGAGATAATCAATAACATTTATTATTGCCTCTAGGGTATATCTCCTACAGTCCCCCCCATGTTGAAGAGTTACCGGAGTTCTCTCATGAATGTCCGACTTCCGAACCGCCTCTCTCATGAATGTGAAACAAGGGATTTAACAAAATGGCGCCATTCTGATGTCAGAAAATGGTCCATATTTTTCCTGATCTCATACCCTTCTATATGTCACTTTGTCAGTTTCAAAGGATTCAAGAAAACCATGGCTTCATCATTAGCCGGAAGTAACAGGCGCATAATGTACGAAGCTCTCCAAAATTGTTTTGGAATGGAGTCCCGAATAGGATAATTAGTTTTTTGGTACGAAGTTCAGCAAGAGCCTTCCAATATCGCTATTTGAAGGCCTTGCTGAGAATTCGTCACACAACACGCAAATTATTCTATCCGGAACTCCGTTCCAAAACAACTTTGAGAGCTTCGTAGCATCACACACGCATGTTACTTCCGGCTAATGATGAAGCCATGGATTCTTCAATACTTTGACAGACAACGTGACATATAGAAGATATATAATAGATAGATCAGAAAAAAAATTGGATCAACTTGTGCACATCCATAATGGGGGCATCTTGATAAATCTGTATATGTCAAAATTCAACTTTGACATATGAATCAAATGTTGCATATGCAAAATTCAAACTTTGACATATGATCAAACTTTGATATATGATCAAATGTTGCATATGTCAAAATTCAAACTTTGACATATGATCAAACTTTGATATATGTCCACCGCGATATAAATGATACATAGACTTGTTCAGGACGAAGGGGTTGATCGACGTCCCCCCTCATGTCGAGTTACCGGAGTTTTCTTCTAGTGTGGTTTGGGTGGCCTCGAAAGTTTGTCGGGTAGGGGCGGGAGGGGGTAGGAGATCGACAACGCTTTTTTCTAGGGTTTGGATGGCCTCGAGAGTTGGTCACCCGGTATATCAAGAGGGGAGGTGAATTTTACCTTAGTACTTAGAAAATGTTTATCGAGGGGGTATATCGACCCCCCCCCCCCTCATGTCGAAGTTATTGGGGAGGGGCTATATCCAACGACATACATATAAAAAAAATCCTATGAACATCCATACATACATAATACCACATAATATATGGCTATGAAAAAATCATCATATAAAAAAAATGTTATCGGGGAAGGGGTATATCGACCCACCCCCCCTCATGTCGAAGTTATCGGGGAGGGGCTATATCGACAACGACATATACATATATCCACATACATATAAAAAAAATTCTATGAACATCCATATATACATACATATAGCCACGTACATATATATGGCTATGAAAAATGCTATGAAAAAAAATGTATGAAAAAAAATTCATCATATAAAAAAATGCTATGAACAAAACAATTAATACATATATGAACAACAATTTTTAGAACATCCATACATACATAGCCACATACAACATATAATATATATATATACACATTATATATGAAAAAAAAGCATATATAACAAAATAAAAGCACGGCGGCGGCGGCGGGGCAGGGCAGGGGCGTGGTACTCACAGAGGAGGCGTCGGGCAGGGGCAGGGGGGGCGGTGACGGGGCGGGGCAGGGCGCGTGGCGACGAGGGCTCGGGCAGGGGCGGGGCGGCGACGAGGGCTCAGGCAGGGGCGTCGGCGGGACGGCGTCGGGGCAGGGGCGCGCGCGCGACGAGGCTCAGGGCGGGCGGCGCGACGGCGTCGGAGCAGGGGCGATGACGGTGACGACGGGGCAGAGGGCAGCCTGGTGGCGTCGTCGGAGGGATCGAAGATGACTGAATGAAAATTTTGACAAGTGCTGCTTATATAGACGAAGCATTGGTCCCGGTTCGTGGCACCAACCGGGACCAATGCCCCATTAGCCCCGGTTGTGCCACGAACCGGGACCAAAGGTCAGTTCTCAGCAGCCCAAAGGGCGGGAAACAGAGACCTTTGGTCCCGTTGGTGGCACCAACCGAGACTAAAGGGGGGCATTGGTCCGGTTGGTGCCACGAACCGGTACCACGCACCCCTTTCGTCCCGTTGGTGCTACCAACCGAGACCAAAGGCCCTGCACTGCGTGGTGCGGTGGGATGTTTGTCCCACCTCGCTAGTTGAGAGTGCTCGAGAGTGGTTTATAAGCGCTGCTGCGCCGCCCCACCCTCTCGAGCTCCTCTCAACTGCAGGCTTTCGGGCCTAATCTGTCACTCCTTGCCTGTGGGCCTACTGGCTGCTCGGGCCTGAATCCTGGCCCTTGGTTGGGTTTCTGGTCGTATTCAGGCCTTGGTGGCCGCAGTAGTGCATTTTTTATTTTTTTCCATTTTTTGTTTTCTTTTTTGCTTTATTTATTTTAGTTTGTTTCACTTATAGCAAAATACTTACTGTTTTTCAGTGATTCTTTTTTGCTTTTAGGTAATAAAATTATAAACTTTCTGTTAGTGCCATTAGTTTTCCAATTTGAATAGTTTAAATTTGAATTTAGATTATGATAGGTAGCATTCCACATCAAAAATATCTTTTTTATCATTACCTACTCGAGGAATGAGCAAGAAGTAAGCTTGGGAGGATAGTCTGCCCCACTTCTACCCCCACCACGGTACTACTATGTCGTATCTATAATTTTGATGTTCCATGCCAATATATACAACTTTCAATAAGATTTTGGCAACTTTTTTTATTATTTTTGGGACTAACATATGATTCAGTGCACAGTGCCGAGTTCCTGTTTGTGCATGTTTTTTGTTTCGCCCGTTTTGGGACTGACAATTGAATCAGTGCCCACTGATGAAGAAGGAGGCATGTTTTTTGTTTCGCCCATTTTGATTACTATGAGCAGGAATTTTGATTCCCCCGTGTGCAGCATAAACCGTATTCAGGGGGCGGATAGTTGTCATCATCCTCTTCTTCTTGTTTCTTCTGATACGTCTCAACGTATTATAATTTTGGTGATTGTTCCTTGCTATATATATCTATTTTGGATGTTTATATGCATTAATATGCTATTTTATATTATTTTTTGGACTAACCTATAACCTAGAGCCAGTGCCAGTGTTTTTCCTTGTTTTTGAGTTTCACCGAAAAGGAATACCAAACGAATAAAACCTTCGCGATGATTTTTCTTGGACCAGAAGACCCATTGAGACTTGGAGTTCAAGCAGAGGAGCAACGAGGCCGGCCACAGGGGGAGGGGCGGCCCATGGGGGTTAGGGCGCGACCCTCCTTGTGGCCCCCCATGACTCCCCTGACCTAATTCTTTCGCCTATATATTCATATATATTCCTAAACCACCAGAGGCACCACAAAAACACTTTTCACCGCCGCACCTTCTGTACCGTGATGATCCCATCTAGGGCCTTTTTTCGGCATCCTTGCCGAAGGGGGATTCGATCACAGAGGGCTTCTACATCAAACACCATTGCCCTTCCGATGGAAGCATGAGGAGTTTACCTCAGACCTACGGGTCCATAGCTAGTAGCTAGATGGCTTCTTCTCTCTCTTGATTCTCAATACCATGTTCTCCTCGATGTTCTTGGAGATCTATCCGATTGTAATATTCTTTTGCGGTTGTGTTTTGTCGAGATCCGATGAATTTGGATTTATGATCAGCTTATCTATGAATATTATTTGAACTTCTTCCTCTGAATTCTTTATGCATGATTTGATATCTTGTAATTCTCTTCGAACTATCGGTTTGGTTTGGCCAACTAGATTGGTTTTTCTTCAATGGGAGAAGGCTTAGCTTTGGGTCCAAACTTGCGGGTGCCTTTCCCAGTGACAGTAGGGGCAGCAAAGGCATTGTATTGTATGTTGCCATCAAGGATAAAAGATGGGGTTTCATCATATTGCTTGAGGATTTCCTCTAATCTATGTCATCTTACTAATGCGGTTACCTGTTCTTTATGAACTTAATACTCTAGATGCATGCTGGATAGCGGTCGATGTGTGGAGTAATAGTAGTAGGCAGGCAGGAGTTGGTCTACTGACACGGACTGATGCTATTTTCAATCATTGCCTTAGATATCATCATAACTTTTGCGACTTCTATCAATTGCTCGAAGTAATTTGTTCACCCACCTACTATTTGCTATCATGAGAGAAGCCTCTAGGGAAATCATGGCCCCCGGGTCTATTTTCCATCAATAAGTTTCTGATCTACTATTTTGCAATCTTTACTTTCGATCTATAACCCAAAAAATACCAAAAATATTTACTTTACCGTTGTTAGTTTCATCATCTCTATCAGATCTCACTTTGCAATAACCGTGAAGGATTGACACCCCTTTATCGTTGGGTGGCAAGTTATTTGATTGTTTGTGCAGGTATTGGTTGTTGTTGCGTTGTCTCCTACTGGATTGATACTTGGTCTCTAACTGAGGAAAACTTATCCTACTATTGCTGCATCACCCTTTCTTTCAAGGGAAAACCAACGCAAGCTCAGAAGTAGCATCTTCCATTATAACCCCCTTTTCTCCGTGCTTGGTCCAAACATTATAGTGTGGCATGAAACCGTTCCAGCAGGTGGATGTGAAGGGTTTTTGAGTTAGAGTAAGACTTCGTATTCCCCAGATAGGGCATGGACAACAATAAAACCATTCTGCTTGTTTGCCTCATAGCCACTTCGAGAAAAATTATGCACGCCTTAATGTACTCGTAGGTGCGTTTGTCACCGTACACCATTGCCGGTTCATCTGCGTGCATTATATAAATTAAGTGTGTCAAAAACCATTACCGAACATCATGGAATGAGAGAGAATGACCAAATTAATAGAAGTCATCATTACATTAAAACCAAAGTACAGTAGTGATCAAATGTTATTACTGAAAAAATAAATACATAAAGTTCATACATAGTTGTCACTGAAACAACATATAGCTCTTAGAGATCTAATTAAAACATACATTGAAAGTATGTAAAACATTATATGCACAACAAATGCGATCATAATCGCAACTAAGGTAACTAATTGTCCAAACGGCATAATGATACAAAGCTCAGTATGAATGGGATATTTTACTAATCTTTCTAATCTTCACAGCGCATTGCATCCATCTTGATCTGTGATCATCGACGACATCCGCAACATGCAACTCCAATTTTCATATTCTCCTCCTTAATTCTTTTCAATTTTTTCTTCAAGTAATATTTTCTTTTTCAACTAAATTTAACCTCCCGACAAGAGGGTCGGTTGGAATTTCCGGTCACATACCTCCTAGATAAAACATCTATGTCACGTTGGTCGGAATAATTGTCATAAAAAACTAAATGAAACAATAGTTATA
Organism: Thinopyrum elongatum; assembly: GCA_011799875.1. Lineage (NCBI taxonomy): Eukaryota > Viridiplantae > Streptophyta > Magnoliopsida > Poales > Poaceae > Thinopyrum > Thinopyrum elongatum. The sequence continues at coordinate 33,748,239 of CM022297.1, read as the reverse complement.
AAAGATAATATACCACATCGAATCATAGACAGGAAGGGCGACGGGGGCGGATACCAACAACATGGCACTTATAATAAAAAACAATAATAAAAGTAAGAAAATTATACAAGTATCTATCTAAATCATACAAGTAAGAATTTTTTTATTATAGAAAAAGATAAAACAAGAGGCTCACCATGGTGGTGCGGTGATAGATCGGCGCGGTGCGTGATCGACAGCGGTGAGGACGGGGACGGGACAGACGGACCGGCAAACCTAGACAAATCTTGAGGAAAATGGAGCTTGGACAAGGAGCTTGGAGAGGAGAAAGCTAAGTTGGCTCGGGCCATTTCATCGAACACCTCATGTGATAGGAGGTGAGAGCTAGAGCAACACACTCTCCCCACACGCCGGCCAAACAATAGAGCACTGAGCGGCAGGGGAGGGTGTTATATATAGGCTTCTTTTTAGTCCCGGTTTGTGGTTAAAAAATGGGACTAAAGGACAACCTTTGGTCCCGGTTCTGGCCACCAACCGGGATAAAGGTGCTGGGCCAGGAGCGAGGCCCATTGGTCCCGGTTCGTGTTTGGAACTAGGACCAAAAGTGTTAGACGAACCGGGACCAATGGCCCCCAAGGCCTGGCCGGCGCCCTGCCTCCGAACCGGACTGATGCATCCTTTGGTCCCGGTTCGGGAGTGAACGGGATTAATGCCCTTAATCCTGGCCTCAACAAAGCCCTGTTTTACTATTGATGTGTAAAGACCTCGATATGCCCAGAATCAATTAAGTCCAAATACATGGATTTCATAGAGAAAATTCCATCATGGTTAACTTCCAGCTAATTGTATCTGCCTGGTCTGAAAGGTTGACACTCCATCAACCTACGGATCAGGTGCAGCCAAGATCCAACGTTCCCCTACAAGGGATCTCCTAAATTGGATGTTAAGTGGTACCGAGTTTAATACTGTGGCGACATAATCCTCTTTAAGTTGCACAATATATATAAGGAAGCCATGCAAAGCCAAAGCGTTCTCGCTAGACGGTATCCTCCAGAATCTTGTAGTGGTACCATTACCAACTAAGAACTTCACCCGTTGGAAGAAGTTCTTTTGTCCTCATTAACCCCTTCCAAAAGGGTGAGTTTGTTGGCCTTGGGTTAACCTGGGCCAAAGTCTTAGAGTGTAGTATTATTCCGACAGATTTGTACCACATGCCCTCGGTCTCAATAGTAGTCTGTATAGCTATTGGCTAAGCAGACATCTATTCTTTACCATCTAAATTTTTATCCCTAACCCACCCTGGTCTTTTGTGGTCTACACATGATATCCCATCTAGCCAATCTGTATTTCTTCTTGGCCTCATCACTTGCCAGAAGAATCGCGGATCTATAGAAATCTAGTCTTTCCATACCCCTACCGTACTTCAAGAAAGATAGAGGAACATCGGCAAACCGTCAAAACCAAATTAATCAAACCAGTCGACCTCCGTAAGACATTAGCTGCCCTTCCAATAGCTTAGTTTTTTTTTCAAATCTATCTTCTATATATTTCTTCGCTGTTCGTTTAAACGTCTATGAGAATAAGGATCCCTAGATAACTAAATGGTAAGGATCCCATTTCCACAAATGAACAAGTTTTCTGTAGTCGTCTTGTTCTTCTTTGGCTCTCCCAAAGCAGAACAATTCGCTTTTATGAAGTTGATTTTTGCCCAGACAGTTGCTCAAAAAGGCATTAAAACAAGCTTATCCTAGCTTTTGCAAGATCGTGTTCTAATAATAGTATCATCCGCGTATTGTAGAACGGAGATGCACCCTCTACAAGATTTTGGACGAGTCCTCCTACTTGGCCCACTCTCTGTAGCCGACCATAAGTATGCCAACATATCCGTACAATGTTAACATACAGGAGACATGGAGTCCCCCGTCGTAACCCCTTACGGTCTGGAAATAATGACATGTGTCATCATTGACCTTTATCACGACACTGCCCTTTCTGTATGAATGAATCCACCTAAGATCTCCATGATTCATTGAACCCCTTCACACGTAAGGCTTGCTGGGGAGGAAGGGCCATTTGACACTTATCATTGCTTTTTCGAAATCCACATTGAAGATAACACCATCTAGTTCCTTCGTATGGATTTCGTGCAACGTTTCATGTAGGAACTACAGCCCCTTCTAGGATTTGTCGTCCTGCATGAAAGAGTTTGGGTGGTTGCATAACCGAATGGGCTATCGTGTCAACCTATTCGTGCCAACCTTTGTAAAAATCTTAAAAGCTACATTGAAGATAGATCGGTCTAGATGCTCAAGGAGAATAGCTTCCACCTTCTGGGCAACACAACATATTGTTCCAAATGGTGAGAGTGAAACAGGATTTAAGTGACCATCGAACAAATCGTGGAACATAGGCATAATATCTCTCTTATGATATGCCAGCATTTTTGATAAAATTCGCCTGGGAACCCATCTGGCCCGTGCGCTTTATTATGCTTCATTTGTCGTATGAATCAAACGCCTCTTTCTCAGTGAAGGGCAGACAAACACCTCATTCTCTTCTAAGTTGAGTTGGGTATGTCCCCGATTGCACTCCTCATCTAGATACGAAAAAAAAACTTTCTTCGGTTGCTCCGAAAAGTTTCTTATAATATTGGAGATGTACAATTTTAGGTTCTCATGTCCTACAATTGTACCCTCATCTTGTTCTAACTAGATTATCTTTTTCTTTCTATGTTTCCCATTAGCTATCATTGGAAGAATTGAGTATTATCATCCCTTGGACGATCTTAGAAACCTTTGCTCTAAGCGCCCATTTCATCTCCTCCTCTCTCATAAGGCTTGTAACTTCTTCTCGACCTCATTCTTAATATCTCGCTCAGATATATTAAGAAGGTGTGGATTCTGCTTTCACATCAAGTTCATTAATAATTCATGTCAATCTCTCCTTTTCAACTTATAAATACCAGTTTGGTTTTTGGCCCAGCCTCTCAAAAACTGGACGCAAATGTCTAATTTGTTTGCCTCTCTCCACAATAGAGGACCCACCAGAGTTCCTGGCACATTCTGTCGCAATGAGCTCATGAGCCCTCCCTCTCAAACCATCCTAATTCGAAAGAGAATATTTCTGTTTCCACATGGGTCGCTTCCCCGGAATCAACCAGGAGTGGGGAATGGTCAGAAATGGCCTCTGTAAAGTCTGAACCGTTACCAGTGGAAATTTCTGTTCCCACTCAACACTAGTGAGAACCCTGTCCAATTCTTCGTAAGTAGGAATGGCAAGGTATTGGCCCATGTGAATTGCCTACCAGTGAGGTCAATATCCCTCAAGTCGAGAACTTTCAATTATCATATTAACATGAATGACCATCTTCCATCGAAGTTGTCATTTTTTTTTCATCTTGTCTTCTAATGATATTGAAATCTCCTCCAACCAGAATGGGCAACCTTTCATCCCCACAAATTCTCACCAGATCTGCAAGGATTCAGGTTAAGCTCTGGCTGCGCCGCACCATATACGGCCACAAAGCCCATCTGAAGCCATCAATTTTCGATCTTACACGAAAATTGTTTGACAGCAAAATCACGCTGGACCAGATTCAACACTTCTAAAGTTTCGCACTTCACCCCAAGTAAGATCCCTCGATCGCCCCCTGGGAGGTAGACATGCCAATCAAAATCAACCCCCCTGAATGGTGTTGAAAAACTGCGGGCTGAAATTATCTCTACCCGTCTCCAATGAAGGCCATAAAATCCAATTTTTATTCTACAATGATATCACTAAGGAATCTCCTTTTAGCAAGTCCGCTAGACCTCTGCTTATTCCAAATATCCCTTTCATATTTCATCATGGAATTTTTTCTTTTGTTAACCTCGCACTCCTATGCACAGCCGATGTAGGATAAACCTTCCTCTTCCAGGTTTCTTTTGGTTTATCCTTCATCGCCTCAGCATTTTGAGTACCGGTGTCAGGAGTGGCATCTGGTTGCAAAGGGCCAAATACCCCTCGGAACCATATACTCCTCCTCGGCTTCTAAGCCCTCCGTGGGGACTAAATCCTCACAGAGACTCTGAAGCACTGTGACTCCAACATCATTGATATCTACTTCATTCATAGGTTTTACCACCGCTAAATTTTAATAAATCCACAGCTCTATCCGTTGCTAAGTAATAGAATCATTAATGGATTTTGCAGTTTCTTTGTCATACTACAATAGAGATCCCTAACTTGTTGGCTTATCAATAATTTCATGCTCAGAAAAGTGTGAAGAATGGACAACTTGTATTAACCGACATACCTGTATGAACTTTGACGTCTCGAAGATTGGCGGCCCTCATAGCGCGCCCCACACCTATATATCATTCGTGTCCGGCTGGGCCTGGATCCGGTGACTAAAACGCCTGTCACCGGACATAGGATCCGGAATACCTCCAAAAGCGATCAACGTCTCCAGAGCAACTTTAGTCGGGCTGTGGCTGTCTGCCGTATGCCCGACTGAGTTCTGAAGTGATGGGAGACACCGACCTCCCGGACTGACCTGGCGGTGTGGCATCAACCGGGACGTCAGAAGCACTGCTCGGGGGCCCTCACAACCAACAGCGGGGACACCACCTGTGTCAAGCCGGTCTTACGAGGGACTAAGGGTGGGAAGTAGGCCGGGGCGAACCCGACGGTCGGCAAAGTGGCACCCTCCATCTCAGAGAGGAGAGTAGCCGCCACCGGTCTCATTACCTCAGAGCAAACTCGCCGCGCTCATGCGGCGTCAATTGCGGTGGAACCTCAACCACCACCTGCCTGTGATGCTCCTCTGTCACCCTCCAATGGAAGCCATCATCAGAGTCCTCCATACTCCACGCGGTCACTCCATAGCGGACTCGGCGCGGACACCGCCTGAATGAACCAAACCAGAGAGAAGCCGCCGGAGTGGACAAGGAGGCCGACCCCTTCTCTGTCCTTGGCTCAGTCAACTGTGCGGATTTTCTGGCCATGTTCTTCTTCCAACATGTTCATCGGGATTTCCATCATCCCCTGGCCACCGCTACCATCTCCGCCATCGGTCATATCAACATCGGTGTCCCCAGTAGTTTATTCTCTGCCTGAGGAACCCTTAACCACAACATCGAGATCATAAGTCAGACCACATATGTCCATGGTACATAATCCGGAATATATTCCGCACCCACCCACACCGACAAGTAGCCTAGCAACTCATCATGCAGACGAGTAAATGGTCATGTCTACCTTCTTGTTTTACCTAACAGAGAACCGAGACTCGAGGACAAAAAGAAAGTCATTAAGCAAAGTCTCTGGAACACTTGAGAGAGTCTGACCCAGACCTTCTCCAGCGGTTTATCCCCGTCGGCTCAGGTTTTTTGCACTCGTCAAACTCAATAATACACTTGCTCCGGGCACCTTACTAAGGCCACACTTAAGCAAGTGGTTAAGCCTCTCTCCTAAGGAACTCCACTCTATAAACCTGATCCTCCAAACCTGACAGGTGACCAGTGAAAAGACTCAAAAATCAGCCATCTGAGCTTCTGACACACTTGTTCCTCTGTCAATGTCCCCTGAGAACTTGACCAGACCAAATTTCGAGCTCTCCGACGTAGGGTCGCCGAGATCGTACGTGAAGTCTCGAAGAAACATAAGCTTGTTGTTACAGACAACACCATAAATATTCACCACAGGTGGGTATCAAAGCAACGGACAGTCGTCAGATAAGTGTCCAGGCTTCAGACATATGGTGCATAACACCGCCGTGCAGTAATCACAAAGTGGTCTGGCACCCCACAACGATACATGTTATCTTTTCTTTCTTGCGCCACCTTATTAGCCCTCACATTATCAACTTTGTCACTACCTTTGTCACTCCTCCCATCTCGGTAGGCGTTGCGGCCGGAACGACACCGCCGGCCAACGCCATAACCGCCGCCATCGCAGCATCAGGCAGAGGAGCCGTGGACGTAGAGGCAGTGGACGCGGCCGTCTTCGCGCCCCATCGTCAGAATGTTGTGGAAAACTTCGTCTATGCGGGGATTATCATTAGTTGTGCGGAGCTGCCCGACCATGGATGAGAGCCGTGGTCCTGTTCGCCACTCACAACAGCGAGCTCACCACCTACCCAGTGAGGCCGGTCAGCAGCTTGAGCCACGTGTTGAGCATCTTGGTGGGGTCGACGGTTGATGCTGGAGACGGTCATGGCCTTGAGGATTCCCATGTTGAGGATAGCGATGGAGAAGAAGAAGGTTTTTTGCCTAACAGGCGAAGTTGCTGCACGTTTCCCCAAAATTCTTCGCTGTTGGCGCGATCTGGTGCCAACGAGGGTCACTGGTGCGGGCGGGGCGGTGGGGGCTTCCATTTTCTTGGTCACCGAGGCGACGGCCGGACGGAGGCGGCAACGGGCGGGAACCGAGCGTCTCCTTATATTTTCCAAGACTTCCTCCACTTGAACTAGAAGTGGGGAAGTGGGGCTACGTTTTGGGGGAGGCGGGGTGGAGTAAAAAAAAATAGAGAATACGATATATAGGAGATTTGCTAGAGAGGGTCTAATCCCTCAAAACAGAAAAAATTACCCTTAAATATAACTTTTGAGGGATCTACTAGAGATGCTCTAACCTTGCTACCCACATAAGATGGCAGGAAAACTAGTCGGTGGCTAGTCGGCTCCATCTAGATAGACAAGCACATGTGGATCAGACCTCAGGTCAATAAACTGTACTCCTTCCCTTTCTTTTCTGTCTGGATATAAAATTTGTTAAAAGTCAAACTTCATAAAGTTTGATCAACTTTATAAGGAGAAAATATCAACGTTCACAATTTTCATACTATATAACCTTAATATTGTATATGTTGATATCTTTTTTAAATAATTTGGTCAAACTTTCTGTAGTTTGACTTCAAACAAATCTATATGCGGAGTAAAAAGAAAAAGTGTGAAAGTAATATGGTCACTATTAACCAATCAACTCTAGAATGTTGTTTCCATCACATTCATGTTTAGTATTTTTTTTTGCTTCAAATCATCATTGAGCGTTGATATATATATATACACACACTAGTAGAAAACAGGGCTTTGGTCCAGGCCTGGCCAGCCCATTAGTCCCGGTTCAGTCACGAACCGGTACCAATGGGGGAATAGGTCCGGTTCGTGAGCCCAGGGGGCGGCCGGGCCTCGTGGGGCATTGGTCCCGGTTCGTCTGGCCCCTTTGGTCCCGATTCCAGACACGAAATGGGACCAATGGGCTTCGCTCTGGCCCATAACCATTGGTCCCGGTTCGTGGCTGGAACCGGGACAAAGGGGTGGCTTTAGTCCCGGTTCACCACGAACCGGGACCGATGAGGTGCCTATATATACCACCCCCTCGCCCGCGGCAGAGCACTCCACTGCCTTGTTTTTCTGGCCGGCGAGGGGGAGGGGCTTGTGGTGCGCTAGCTCACCTCCTATGCATGAGGTGTTCGATGAAATGCCGAGCCACACTACTTAAGATTTCTCCTCTCCAAGCTCCATTTTCCTCAAGATTGTCTAGGTTTAGCGGTCGTCACTCTCGTCCCCGTCTTCACTGCCGTCGATCGCCCGCGCCGATCTCGTCGCCGAGCACCACCGTGGTGAGCCTCTTGTTCTTATCTTCTTTCTAAAAGAAATTTTTTTTACTTGTATGATTTAGATAGATACTTGTATAAATTCTTACTTTTATTATTGTTTGTTATTATATAGTGCGATGGTTTTGGTATCCGCCCCCGTCGGCCCTCGTCCTGTCTATGATTCGGATGTGGTTTATATTATATTTTTATAACTATTTGGTTCATTTATTGTTTATGACAATTATGCCGACCAACGTGACATAGATATTTTTATCTAGGAGGTATGTGAACCGAAATTCCAACGACCCTATTGTCGAGAGGTTAAATTTAGTTGAGAAGAAAACAATTACTTGAATGAAAAATTAAAAAACAATTGAGGAGGAGAAGATGATATTGGAGTTGCATGTTGCGGATGTCGTCGATGGTCACAAGATCAAGATGGATGCAATGCGCTTGAAGATTAGAAAGATTACAAATATGCCATTCATACCGAGGCTTGGTATCATTACGCCGTTGAATCAATTGTTACCTTGGTTGCGATTATGATCGCATTTGTTGTTGCATTGAATGTTTTACACAGTTTCAATGTATGGTTTAATTAGATGCTCTGGAGAACTATGTATGCACTTTGGTTTTAATGTGATGAGGACTTCTATAATTTGGTCACTTATCTATTCATGATGTTCTGTAATGGTTTTTGACACACTTAATTAAATAAATGCACGCAGATGAACCGGCAATGGATGTACGGTACAAGACGCACTCCGAGTACATTGAGGGCCTGCATAATTTTCTCGCAGTGGCTGAGGCAAACAAGCAGAATGGTTTTATGTGTTGTCCATGCCCTAGCTGTGGGAATACGAGGTCTTACTCTGACTCGAAAACCCTTCACACCCACCTGCTTTATAAGGGTTTCATGCCACACTATAATGTTTGGACCAAGCACGGAGAAATAGGGGTTATGATGGAAGACAACGAAGAAGAGAGGATGATGACAACTATGTGCCCCCTGAATACGGTGATGCTGCAACGGGGGAAGCTGAAGATCAAGAGGAACCAGACGAGTGTGCCCGATGATGATCTCCGCCGGGTCATTGTTGATGCAAAGAACAGTGCGAAAGTGAAAAGGAGAAGTGAAGTTCGATCGCATATTAGAGGATCACAAAAAAGGGTTGTACCCAATTGCAAAGATGGCAACACAAAGCTCGGTACCGTACGGATGGAATTGCTGCAGTGGAAGGCAGAGAATGCTGTGCCTGACAAAGGATTTGAGAAGCTACTGAAAATATTGAGAAGAATCTTCCAAAGGATAATGAATTGCCCGGTTAGTACGTACGCAGCAAAGAAGTTCGTATGCCCTCTAGGATTGGAGGTGCAGAAGATACATGCATGCCCCTAATGACTGCATCCTCTACCGCGGTGCGTACGAGGATTTGAACGCATGCCCAGTATGGGTGCATTGCGGTATAAGATCAGACGAGATGACCCTGGTGATGTTGACGGCGAGCCCCCCAGGAAGAGGGTTCCTGCCAAGGTGATGTGGTATGCTCCTATAATACCACGGTTTGAAACGTCTGTTCAGAAACAAAGAGCATGCCAAGTTGATGCGATGGCACAGAGAGAACCGTAAGAAAGACGGAAGTTGAGAGCACCCGCTGAGGGTCGCTGTGGAGAAAAATTGAGAGAAAGTACTGGGAGGAGTTTGCAGGTGATGCAAGGAACGTATGGTTTGGTTTAAGCGCGGATGGCATTAACTTTTGGGGAGAGAGCAGCAATCACAGCACCTGGCCGTGACTCTATGTATCTTATAACCTTCCTCCTTGCGTGCTATGAAGCGGAAGTTCATTATGATGCAGTACTCATCCAAGGCCCTAAGCAACCCGGCAACGACATTGATGTGTACCTAAGGCCATTAGTTGAAGAACTTTTACAGCTGCGGAATGGAAACGGTGTACGTTTGTGGGGATGAGCACAGATAGGAGGAATTTGACCTGCATGCGGTTGCTGTTTGTAACCATCAATGAGTGGCCTGCTCTCAGTAACCTTTCAGACAGACAAACAGGGATACCACGCATGCACGCACTGTTTAGCTGACACCGAAAGTATATACCTGTACAAATGCAGGAAGAATGTGTACCTGGGGCATCGTCGATTTCTTCCGACCAACCATCAATGTCGAAAGAAAGGCAAGCATTTCAAAGGCGAGGAAGATCATGGAAGAAGCTCGCCATGCGTACCGGTGATCACGTACTTGCTAGTGTCAATGATTTACACGTAATCTTTGGAAAGGGTCCCGGCGGACTATCTGTTCCGAATGACGCTGAGGGACGCGCACCCATGTGGAAGAAGAAATCTATATTTTGGGACCTACCCTACTGGAAAGACCTAGAGGTCCGCTCTTCAATCGACGTGATGCACGTGACAAAGAACCTTTGCGTGAACCTGCTAGGTTCTTGGGCGTGTATGCGAAGACAAAGATAGATACACCGGAGGCACGGGAGGACCTGCAATGTTTGCACGAAAAAGACGGCATGCCTCCAAAGCAGTATGAAGGTCCTGCCAACTACGCTCTTACCAAAGAAGAGAAGGAAATCTTCTTTGAATGCCTGCTCAGTATGAAGGTCCCGTCTGGCTTCTCGTCGAATATAAAGGGAATAATAAATATGGCAGAGAAAAAGTTCCAGAACCTAAAGTCTCATGACTGCCATGTGATTATGATGCAACTGCTTCCGGTTGCATTGAGGGGGCTTCTACCGGAAAACGTTCGATTAGCCATTGTGAAGCATGTGCATTCCTCAATGCAATCTCTCAGAAGGTGATCGATCCAGAAATCCTACCAAGGCTAAGGAGTGATGTGGCGCAATGTCTTGTCAATTTCGAGCTGGTGTTCCCACCATCCTTCTTCAATATCATGACGCACGTCCTAGTTCATCTAGTCGACGAGATTGTCATTCTGGGCCCTGTATTTCTACATATATGTTCCCTTTGAGAGGTTCATGGGAGTCCTAAAGAAATATGTCCGTAACCGCGCTAGGCCAGAAGGAAGCATCTCCATGGGCCATCAAACAGAGGATGTCATTGGGTTTTGTGTTGACTTATTCCTGGCCTTAAGAAGATTGGTCTCCCTCAATCGCGGTATGAGGGGAGACTGACTGGAAAAGGCACGCTAGGAGGGGACTCAATAATATGTAGGGACGGGCATTCTTGGTCTCAAGCACACTACACAGTTCTACAGAACTCTACCTGGTGGACCCCGTATGTCGATGAACACAAGAACATTCTGCGCTCCAAACACACAGAGCAGTGTGGCGACGGATTAAATGTAACACACATCGGACTTTCGGCAGTTGGTTGGAAACACGTCTCAAGGTGACAACACTGTTTCTGAAGAGCTGTATCGTTGTCCAGGGGACCATCTTCGACTGTATTGACTTACAACAGATGAGATAAATGGGAATACATTTTACAACGATCGCCCAAGATCAAAAGAGCACCAACCAAAATAGCGGTGTCCGCTTTGATGCAGCAACCAAGAGGGGAAAGGACACATATTATGGTTCATAGTGGACATATGGGAACTTGACTACGGACATGATTTAAGGTCCCTTTGTTTAAGTGCAAATGGGTCAATATGTCAGGAGGCGGGGTACAGGTAGACCCACAGTACGGAATGACAATAGTGGATCTGAACATCTTGGGTAACGACGAACCATTCGTCCTAGCCAATGATGTGGCGCAGGTTTTCTAGTGAAGGACATGTCTACCAAACCGAGAAAAGAAAAGATAAGGAAGCGAATATATCATACGATGAGCCTAAGCGCCACAGTTCTTTCAGGAAAAAGAGACATAGTGGGATTGGAGGGCAAGACAGACATGTCTGAAGATTATGAAAAGTTTCATGAAATTCCTCCCTTTAAAGTCAAGGCTGACCCAAGCACCCTGTTAAGCGATGAAGAATATCCATGGTTACGGCGCAATAAGCAAAGGACACAAGCGAAGAAAAAGTGAAGACTTCTCTCCACAACTATTATGAATGCCTTTGATCTAGAATATCACTGCAGTTACATGTGAAGAAATGAAATTGCCTTTTGTAGCAGCCGAGTTTCCGGAAACCCTGATACTTCGAAACAGATTGTACGTTTTGTACACGAAGTGCATCAGTTTTTTCCGTAACCCTCTCAACTTTTTAGCACATGCTATGTGGGAGAAATGATGATACCATGCCAATTTTTAAACTCTTCAGAGTTCATTTGAAGTGCTTTTCAATTTCAGGGTCATATATCTCAAAAAATCAGTAAATGCATGAAAAATAACAAATGAAGTCGAAAGGGTTGAAAATTGATGATGTGGCTTTGAATGGTGCATTTTGAACACACAAAAAGTTTGGAGTTCAAATAAGTTCAAAAAAATGAAATCCCTTTGTAACAGACGAGTTTCCGTATGAAACCCTGATACTTCAAAAGAGATTGTCCGTTTTGTACACGAAGTTAATCCAGTTTTTGTCGTAACCCTCTCAACTTTTTAGCACATGCTATGTGGGTGAAATGATGATACCATGCCAACTTTCAACCTTTTCAGAGTTCATTTGAAGTGCTTTTCAATTTCAGGAGTATAGCTCAAAAAAATCTGTAAATGCATGAAAAATAACAAATGAAGTCAGAAAGGTTGAAAATTGATGATGTGGCTTTGAATGGTGCATTTGAACACACAAAAAGTCTGGAGTTCAAATAAGTTCAAAAAAATGAAATCCCTTTGTAACAGATGAGTTTCCGTATGAAACCCTGATACTTCGAAAGAGATGTCCGTTTTTGTACATGAAGTGCATCCAGTTTTTGCCGAACCCTCTCAACTTTTTAGCACATGCTATGGGGTGAATGATGATACCATGCCAACTTTCAACCTTTTTAGAGTTCATTTGTAGTGCTTTTCAATTTCAGGGTCATATAGCTCAAAAAAATCAGTAAATGCATGAAAAATAACAAATGAAGTCAGAAAGGGTTGAAAAATTGATGATGTGGCTTTGAATGGTGCATTTTGAACACACAAAAATTCTGGAGTTCAAATAAGTTCAAAAAAATGAAATCCCTTTGTAACAGACGAGTTTTCGTTCGAAACCCTGATACTTCGAAAGAGATTGTCCGTTTTGTACACGAAGTGCATCCAGTTTTTGCCGCAACCCTCTCAACTTTTTAGCACATGCTATGTGGGTGAATGATGATACCATGCCAACTTTCAACCTTTTCAGAGTTCATTTGTAGTGCTTTTCAATTTCAGGGTCATTTAGCGCAAAAAGAATGAATACAGTAATATGAAATAGCAGGAAAAAAATCACTCAAAAATCTATTTTTATAGTAAAGTTATTCACAAACTAGTGATTCACAAAAATTTCAAAAAA